>LN483507.1:156179-303135 GCA_900002565.1 Culicoides sonorensis | reverse complement strand
GTCAATATTTCAGATATTAACCCATTAACCGTCTCTCCTAGAAATATTGAGTTTAGAGCAAAACTTTCTTCTAGAATTTGTTCTTTGCGCAAAGGTGATCACTTTTCGTTTCGATAAAAATTTTGAGTTTCAAACAAAAATGTTACAGGAGAGCCGATTGAAAGTGTCGTATAATACCACAGAAATACGTACAGAATTCTTGTACGGAGAGGTAAAACTTGGACGACTTCTTTTTTTATTTCTGCTAAGAATTTCTTTATTTTAATCGAAGAAATCAAAAAACTAGCTCGACATCTTTTAAACATGTCTAATTATTTATATTGAAAATTCGAAAAAAAATATGTTCTATGTTAGGAGAAATCCGGCGCCAAAATTATTGGTCGTAAAATAGACCAGCGGTGGTTAATGGTTAAGAGCCCTAAAATGGAAAATTACTCAATTTGGGCTCATTTTTCAGATATGACCAGTGATTTCACTGACCAAGTCGATATTTCATATATTAAGAGGCCATAAATGGCAATATAAACAATTTTGTAGGGAAATGTTTTGTAGTGAATGTTTCTGAAACAAAAGCTTGAATATGAAAAAATTCAGACAATTCAAAACTTGTTTTTACAATTTTTAAAAAAATTTTACATTTTTAAATAATTGTTATGTTTGCATGCAGATCCATTAAAATATTCTCTAGTTTTCCACACGTCTCTTAAAGGAAGTATGAGTTTTTAACTCAAATTTTAAAATAAGCTCAAATTATTGTATTTTACTATTTTTTCCCCAGTGATATCTGACTTTTAACAAGTCACTTACGGAAACATGATTTTTTGACTCAAAAACAAAAAAAGAATTTAAAATTTTTCCTCTTGAAAATTTCCATCGCAAGCATTTTCTGTGTTCCCTTATCTTCCTTGAAAAAACTCCAAACTGTACTATAAAAAATACTCTAATCATAAGGGATCTTTCTCGATGAATTTTTATTTTTTTTAAAGAAACAATATTAAAAAACTTTAAAAAAAATAACTTATGATTATTTCGATTTTCCTAACTACCAAAAAAATCCATACTTCAAACGGACGACATTGAGTAAAAATCCACTATATTTTAGTATTTTCTCAAATACCATACTATCACATCGATCAAAATGTTAAATACCAACATATTTTATCGAGTTTGATCGAAATAACGAATTTAAAAACACATTCTCCACTTTTATTAGTAAATTTAACCAGTTTTTTTCGGTAAAATAAACCAATTTTATTGGTAAATTCAACCTATTTTTTAGGTAAATTAAACCGATTTTTATAGGTAAAATCAACCAATTTGACTGATAAATTTAACCAATATTTTGGTTGAATTTACCAGTTTTTTCGGTAAATTCAACCAGTTTTTTCGGTTTAATTAACCGAAAAGTGACTGTGGAATTTACAGTAAAATTTTTTACAGGGTAAGAAATAACATTAAAATTAGTTTTCTTTCTAAACTTGTATTTTAATATTAAACTTTAAAAATAAAAATAATGAAGTCTATTCTACACTAAAACAAAATAGAATGGAGACCACTTTTAGGTGGTATTTAATCGTAAATTGTATAACAATTGAATATTTATTCAAATACAAATTTTTTTTAAATACTCAATAAAAGCAGCATATTTTAAAAAACTATTTAATTTAACCCTTAAAATAGTTTTTGACTTCCTTAATACAAATTTTCTAATACAAAGTATAAAGAAAAACAATGGATTATTAAAAAGATAGAGGTTAAATCCTTATAACTTGTATTAAAATTAAAATAAACTCATTTATTTGACACTATTTATAACTTTTATTTTGGTTTTTTTTTGTATGAATCAACGTTATATAAAGTGAAATAGTTTCCAAAAGCTAACAATATTTAAAATAACAATAAAATAAATGAAACTATTATTGTTTTGCTTAATTCTAAATTATAGAATACACACGTAGCATTATAATACATATTTATATTTGAAGGAGGAAATGAAAAAGACACTGTGTAGAATAATATTATCAAAATCTAATTATTGCACAACAATGTACAATTAAAAATTTCCTCTTATTCTCTACATAATCTAATTTATTTATATTATTTTATTTTAAAAAGATGCCATCACCATATGATGAACTATTTTTATACGTTAAAAAGCCATTTATGAGAACACACACATACACACAATTATAACAGCATCTTTTGTTTTCTATGCATTGTATGTCATTTTGATTGTTGTCGTCTAGAGAGGAAGATATGAGAGTACAAAAGAGGACAATATGGAAAAGATGAGAAAAGTTTATTTTATTTAAAAGTTATTTTTATGATTATAGCAATTTTAAAGTGAATGAAATAATGCGATAATGTTAACATACATTTTTGAATTTCTTTCATGAGACTCAAAACTGACATTTAAGATGATTGTACAGAGCAGTGGTTAGCCTGTTGGACTATCAATCTTAAGGTTGGCAGTTCGATTCTTGCTTCGGCCATGAAACTTTACAATCTCAAATGTCCCTTTTCCGACTACTCAATTTGAGTTAAAGGCTAGATAAAGGTAGCGACTGCTTGGGATGACAAGATAAAAGGTAAGTCCCTCGAATGATGATAACGGATATGCACAATGGACTTGACTGGTGACCTGAGTGCACGCTTAGGCACCCTACAAATCTGATCAGATCTGAAATCAAAATAACAAGGGAATCCGCCATTTTCACATTAAAGATTATTAGCTTTAATTTCAATATTATTTGTTTAATATTTAAGAAGTACTTTACTTTGTTTTTCATTTTTTTTTTCAATTTTTTCAAGGTATAATAACATATTTTTCCAATATAAATCAGAAAACTGCTTCAGGGCTCCATTTGAACAAATATTATTACTTGAAAACTGTATCATGGCGCTTGTTCTCGTATTATAATAATAATATTCAATTATTATTATATTTATCATATTACAAACAAAACAAATAATAATGTTAATGTTTGGAAACAATAACATTAACATAATTAATAAAGAAAATAACAATAATGTAAATTCTGCGCTGAGGAAAATGAGATATTTTGAAAGATGATCGTAGAATGTTCCATTTACTTCTTTTTCCTTTTAAAGTAAAATTTTCATACACATTTCAATATTTTCTTTGTTCAAGGTCATTGATGTCCTTTTTTATATCCATTTTTTTCGGATTTAAGGTTTGTCTGATATGCCCCAATTCTTATCATATTATTTATTTAGTAGTGATACATTGACCGGACATGTTTCAGCCTTTTTTTTCTCACACTTGAATCACGTTCGATTTATTTTGTATTTTTTATCATTGAAAAAATCCTTTTAAGAAAATAAGCAGCAAAAAATTTTATAAAACTGCCCTAATTTTTCTTTTCCTTTTTTTTCTGAATTTAAAATTCACTTTATAAGCAATATGATAAAAATATACATATCTTAAAATGAAATCTACTGGGATGTGTGATATACCTGCTTGAATCGCTCATTCCCTTTATTGTCAAGTTTTATTACGTCCGTCCGTTTATAATTTTTGTGCATCAAAGGACTTTATTTCTAAAATTATGTGTATACCTTTGTTTTTACTCTACGTCTTTTTTTACGTAGATACCAGACTCAAAAGCCCTCTTACACACCCACACTGAAGTTAAAACTCGAGCATATACACATACGGTAAGCCCAGCAGACCTGCCAAACCTAACAAAAAAACGGCAGACCAACCTAACCCAGCAGACGAACGGCAGACTCATGGAACTTATCAGAACACGATAAATCCAGCAGACAAACAACAACCTCAGAACACGATAAATCCAGCAGACAAACAACAACCTCAGAACACGATAAATCCAGCAGACAAACAACAACCTCGTAGGATTACAGATGCTTTTATGATTCAACGTCTGACTCATCTAGGTCAAATCAGATTTATAGAGCGGCTATTAAGCCTGAATTCAGGCCATCAATTAGATTCATTGAGTGTATTCCCATTTTCTTCATCCAAGGGCCTTAGCTTCTGTGCGGTCTTCGCAAGCAGTCGTCACCTTAAGTCAAATTAAGTATCCGGAAAAAAGGACATTTGAGATTGTACAGTTTCATGACCGAAGCAAAAATCGAGTTTTTTCTACAGTTAATCCATGAAAAAATATGTCCCATAGACGTTAAATTTGAATTTGTGTTCGTCATAAGCATCAAACTACAGTATGCAGCGATGACTTACAGTAACATTCGATCATTCAGACAAAATTGTATTAATTTTTTTTCTCTTAAAGGCTTGAAGTATAATTATTATGATTGCATTTTTTTTCTTCAAAAAAAAAAAAATATGATTTTTTAATAATATGAAAAATAAATGAAAGAAAAAAAATTACGTGCAGACCAAAAAGGAGGAGTACGAAAGGAGTTATCAAACGATGTTGATGTCTATTTTGCACCAAGTCTCATTAGATGTTATTTTATCTATGTACTAAAATGAAATAATCGTCATCATCATCATCATGATTATACGATTAAGGAAAGAATAGCAGAAGATAAGTCAATGTGAAGTGACATTATGATGGCAATTTATTAGACAGGAATACTAACATCAAGACATGATGCATTTCATGCAATATTTATGAAAATCCTTGAACACTAATTATTCGTTAAAAAAAATTTAAAAAAAAATCTTAAAATAAAATTATTGGTACATTGCCAATCGCACGTGAAAAAAATACCTGGAACACATAAAAAAATTAAAACCGAAAAAAGGTTAAAAACTGGACACGTATTTCCTTTTCTCTCTGTCTTTCATTAAAGGATGATATACAAGACAGTAGGACATTTTATTGCCAAAAAAATGTATTTTTATGTTAATATTAATACAAAAATTAAAATTATTATAAAAATTAGGGCGCTAATTTTTGTGACTGGTGAGAAGCAAATCCTAAACACATACACAGACAAAATGATGACACATTCAAGTAAAATTAATGTTACCGCAATTCATGTGACTTATATATACATGGACCACATTCAAATATTAGCATAATCATAATTCTTATCAAGGATAATTAATTTCAAAGCTGCATTATACACAAAAGAGCGTTTTCATCCATATAATTATCGCACCATATACGCGGTAATGACAAGAGATTTAAAATAACATAACTTTTATCTCTACATGACAAATGTTGACATACAAAGAGCTTAATCATATTACAAAATTAAAAAAAAAAGAACCAAATTAGATATGAACTTGCTGACATTATTTTTGATGAGTAATTGACAAACGTTGTAGTGTGAGGCTCATTAACTTATTTTAATCCTCTAATATTATTTTGTTGTGATGTCACAAAAAGAGTGAATAATTGAAATTAAAATGACAGTTTAAATGTGAGTTGAATTCACTTTTCAAAATTTGTTCCACTTTAATGTGGATTAAAAATAAGCTTTAATCCCTTTACCTCTACTATCAAATTTCAACGTTGATAGAATCGTGAATTAAAGTATTAAGACACAAATTCAGTGTCTTAAACTTAAACTTTATTTTATTTATAACTTTAATTTCTCTTTATAGTTGAAAAGCCATGAAAAACGAACATAAAAACAATTAAACACACGTGTACTTTTTCCACATGAGAATTTTCTTAAATTTACGATACCACAAAAATTTGGGTTTTTGTCTAAAATCTACGACGATTATCTTTGCACAAAAAAAAAGATATATACAAATATTTCGAAACGCAAGAAGTGAAAATTGTTAAAGAAACAAAAAATACGAAATTAATGTGAATGTTGTGGATTAAAAACAATTAAAACTCATCTCCATCTTTAAAAGAAAAATAATTATAATAAGTTTTGTACGGTTACGTGTTTTTTGGATCGCATTCAAAGAAGGAATACACTTGAAAGAGAGTTTCATTTGACTGTTCAACTTTTGTTGAATATTAATATCTCAAGAAAATGATAAAATAGAAAGTATTGTGATAATTAAAAGTATTTTATATCACATTTTATATTTGGAATTCGGACCTAAAGTCTTAAAAATAGACATGTGCTTATGTTTGACTTATCTCACTGGTGACCCCAACCTATTTTTCATAAAAATAAAGTTTTTGATAATTCTTAATAAAAATGGCAGGCTCGAACACCCACTTTCAAGCACAAACATGAAGGATCTAGGATACTTATACACAATGAGCCAAACACCGGACCAGGCAAACCTAGTAGACAATCACATTAAAAACAGACTCAGCCAGGGGGTAGTCAGTTGACGCTAAATTCAACCGACAAATGACATAGCCGGCAAATACCACATTTGACAAACAGTATATTCGCCACATGTCAAATTTGCCAAATATCAATGCACAAAAGCCAAATTGCCAAATCCAAAAGCGCCAAATGCATAAAAGTCAAATCCAAATACGCCAAATTTGCCAAATGCCATCTACGCCACAGACCAAATGCCAAATTTGCCAAATGTCAAATGCCTAAAAGTCAAATTTGCCAAATCATAAAACGCCCAATTTTCCAAATGCCATCTACACAAATGTGGCAAATTTGCCAAAAAACGCCAAATGCCAAATTCGCTGGACGCCAAATTCGCCAGATCCCAAATGCGCCAAAATGAAAATTGATTTTTTGCTTGACAAGTGATCTGACTACTCCCTGGACTCAGCGAGCCTACCAGATAATCGTCAGATTAACTCACAACTGCATTTAGGGCAAACCTGGTAGATCCACCGAACACAGAAGAACAACGGATGACATGGCAGGCCCAACAGAAAAACGTCCGACTCACCAGACCCAAATTTTTCTTTTCGATAAACGTCGTCGATTGATATCGAAACGTCTTTGGAAAATTTAAAAATAGATCTTAAGAAAAAATCAAACAGCATAAACTGCAAGACGAATTTTCTCCACAAAATGTCAAAATCGAAGGCTTCCAAACTAAAAAACTATTAATGATGATAAAATTTAAACAAAAAAACTATGAAATGAAACATCAAAGAGATTTCCTTAAATTTCCACTTTAAAATGAGTGTAAAACATCGTACGACCTTAACTCCAAATCACCTCTAACTTTATTTTAACCACTTTAAATGTTCGTAGCGTTTTTTATTTCAATGAAATTCAATACATTTTTACAAAGTTCAATAAAAAGAATATTTAGCGTATCATTTATTTCAAAGAATTCAAATGAAATATCAAATACAAGTAAAAAGTGATACGCACATTAAAGAAAATTACCGCAGAAATTTAAATTTGAGCAAATTCATGCGAAACACGAGTATTTCTTGCCATTATATACAACAAAAAAAACAACATTATAAACTTGAAATTGAATACATCTTTATTATTATTTTGTCTTAAAAATTATATAGACCTCTTATTCTCTGTGTATATATGTTACTTGTACCTGCAATAAAAACAAACACCGGGTAAATTTGTCTTATGGGGATAGCAGTTAAATGTATTTATTTGGGTATAAGAAAGAGAAATAATAATAATAACAATATAATATTTATTTGTTCAAAAGAGCCACACAATCACACACACACACAAATAAAGACGCTTCTAGGCAGATTGCTCTACTTCTACTCTATTGCCTCTGAAATGAGAATGGAATGACTAACTTTACTTACTTATGATATCCAAACAACAACAAAAAAAAATAAATTCAAAACACTCAAGATGAAGTATATAAATTTTTCACTGTTGCGTGTGTGCTGTGTGTCCATTATACATATATCTGATGGCCTAAAAAACTTAAATATATGCGAAGAAATTTTATATTGTGTGGAATTTGTATTTCATTTGTACAATTTGTTTTGAAATAAATTAAATATTTAATTAAAATTCTTGCATATTTATGTACCTTGACAACACAACACAAAAAAATAACGGAAGAAAATTGAATATAAAAGGCATTTCGTATCATTTTATTTGTGTTTGTAACAGTTCCTTATTTATTTGTAGTTTTTCTTGATTCATCTAATATTTTTTTTTGTTTTGTTTGAGTAATGAGAAATGATTGTAAGACTTTGAGTTTTAATTTAATTTTTTTTCTCTAAATGATAACAAAAAACTATTAATTAAGATCACATTGCTCTTCATTGAAAACTCAATTAGTGGAATCGTATTTTTTTCTCTTCATTGATTTTCAATTTCATATCAATTTTTTGTTTTGGTTTTTTTACGATTAATTTGAATACGATATTAACATGATACAATTTCTAATTAAAAATACAAAAAAAATGTAACACTATCTATTACATTTTAGTGCCGTCTAGTCTTATTGATTAACAAAAATATATTTGAATAGAGCTTCAGGATAACATTAAAACAGATTTGGTTTCATTAGACACAAATTAATTGGAAATTGAATGGAGGAATAACTTACTGATTATTTTTTATGCCGATAATGGATTTTTTTTAGTGCATTTCGTAAGAAAAAATCCACTATTATAGACGGTTTGTCCGCCGTCACTCTGTCACTGATCGCTATCCATAACTCCGGAATGGTCCATCAGAGCGAGATCCAGTTTTTTTTATTAGATAGAAGAGGTCTTAAGGATGGGATTGGGCTCTACAGCCTCCAAAGCCTGAAAAACCGTTAAAAACAGTTAAAAATTTTGATGATTTGTTTTGTTGGATGGGGAAGTTTACTAAAATGAACTTTAACTCATTGGCTCTGAACTTAAGCTCAGGGATTGAGCTCGGGTATTGGGCTCAGGGATAAGGCTCCAGAGCCTAAAACGGTCGGAAGCCCAAACTATCTATTTTTTTCTAAGTTTCAAAATGTTACAAATTTTTCAAAATGGCGGAAAATTTTCAAAATAGCGGTTAAGTTCAAAAAGGCGGTTTTTTTTACCATTTTGAAAAAAATTTGTCATTTTAATCTTTTTTTTAAACCGCCATTTTGAAATATTCAGCCATTTATTGATTTATAATTATTAAAATTAAAACTTAATTATAGTCAATGAAACGAGTCCAATCGAAATGCACCAAGTGGTTAGAATTTCCCATTTTTTACTTTTTACCTTACATTTCAAACAAATTTATTCTGTCTTTTACAGAACATGACTCACGTCAAATGAGGTGTTAAAATTTTTTCGTTTTCTAACATTCATCTGAAAAACTATTTTTTATTCACAAAAAAAAACTATAAAACAACTTTTCAGAAAGAAAAATAAAAAAATCTGACAAACTATTTACAAATAAAAAAGAAAAATCTAGACAAAATATTTTTAAAACAACTTTACATACAATTTAAACATATCAGAAAGTTTTTTTTCTCTGTTTGAGAAGAATAAGAAGAATGAACTTTTATTTTTGCTTATGACACCAGTTATTGAGAAGTTGATCAAGTTTAAACGAGTGATTTTTCTACTAAATTTCATATTAATTTTTTTTTCGTTTAAATTGTATTTTGAAGAAAAAGTGATACATGATACGATTTATGCTTCCTTTTTAAAAAATCAATTACCAATTTTCAAATGACCATTTATTTCATGTGAAATTTATTGAATGTTAAAAGCCATGAGATTAAAGACCTTTAATAAATTAAGATTTGCATGAAAAAATACTCATGAAATCTGATTTTGTTAAAAAAACTGTTTCAAACTAACAAAAAACTAATAATAAAAAAAAAATAAAAGAGTTTTTAAACTTTAAAAAGTAAAAAAGGTGAATTTAACAATATCATAAAACTTGATACAGTTTAAAAGTATTAACAGCAGACAACCTGTTTAGAAAAGTGTTGACTTATGCTTTGGCTGTCATTTCAAAATAAATATAAAAAAGTTTCTTTTTTATTTTCTGCTGACACATTGCTAATAGAATTTTTATATAGTGAGTGAGGGTAAAAAGAAAACTAAACGGCTCAAAGTTTCTTTAAATATTAAAAAGTATTTTATCATGCGTTCAAGTGAAGAAAAATTCTCAATACATTGCCTTGAAATGGAAACATGAAAAATTTTCAATATTCATAAATTTTCCTATTTTATATTTTATTAATAATTTATATATATAAAAATGAGATAGAAAACGATAAACAACTCCATTTATGAGTTTTGCTGTCCTGAAAAAACATTCTGATGCTCTTGCATTAGTTTAAATGTTCACAGGAAATGCTGTGCATAGGATGAATTTGAATACGGGGAATACTGTGAAATTTAAACTAAATTGAAAGGATTATAAATTTAAAGTTTTTTTTCTTTTTTTTTTAATATTAACTCTGCATATCTGATGATCCCTTGTTCATTATATAGACATAACATGCCAATATCCGTTTTCCTAGATTTTTGAATGATGAAATATTGTTTGAATAATAAAATAAAATTTTAATGGAAAATTGTGTTTTAGTTGAGTTGATGTTAAGTGTTAATTTAAAGAGATTTTAAGAGAGAACAAAGGGCTCAGCCTTCCTTATGCGATCTTTAATGTTTTTATGCTGATTTTACCAATAAATTAGTCAATTATAAATGCTTTAAAAAAGGTTTCAAGGAAAATTGTAATCCCTCCTTTTTCATTTCAAATGATTTACGAGTGTTGGCTAATGTATAAATGGAATTTATCTGTGAAAAAAATGTACACGGTTAGTAGAAAACGTGCCGCAAATAGTGCCGCTAGCGGCACCCAGCGGCACTCAGCGGCACTGCTCCGGCACTACTTGCGGCACTACTGCGGCACTAAATCTTTATAAAATGTTTGTCTTTAAATTCAGATTTTTGTTAAAATAAATGTTTAATGACCATAGAAGGTTGAAATAAAATTAATAAACTCGAAAAATAATCATTTTGAGCGTACAAAAATTATTTAGAAAAAAAAATTATTTTTAAAACGAGTTTTATACGCTTGTTCAAACTCATGGAGGCACTCATTTACATGACTCAAACTCGTGGAAATTAATATTCGAGTGATCTCAATTCGCGGAAATGAATATTTGACTTTTTTAAACTCGTGGATGATAAAATTCGAGCGATTTCAACTCGTGGATTGTAAAATTCAAGCGATTTCAACTCGTGGAAATTAATATTCGAGCGATTTCAACTCGTGGAAATGAAGTTTTGAGCGATCTCAATTCGCGGAAATGAATATTTGACTTTTTTAAACTCGTGGATGATAAAATTCGAGCGATTTCAACTCGTGGATTGTAAAATTCAAGCGATTTCAACTCGTCTCTTATCATCCACGAGTTTAAAAAAGTCAAATATTCATTTCCGCGAATTGAGATCGCTCAAAACTTCATTTCCACGAGTTGAAATCGCTCGAATATTAATTTCCACGAGTTGAAATCGCTTGAATTTTACAATCCACGAGTTGAAATCGCTCGAATTTTATCATCCACGAGTTTAAAAAAGTCAAATATTCATTTCCGCGAATTGAGATCGCTCAAAACTTCATTTCCACGAGTTGAAATCGCTCGAATATTAATTTCCACGAGTTGAAATCGCTTGAATTTTACAATCCACGAGTTGAAATCGCTCGAATTTTATCATCCACGAGTTTAAAAAAGTCAAATATTCATTTCCGCGAATTGAGATCGCTCAAAACTTCATTTCCACGAGTTGAAATCGCTCGAATATTAATTTCCACGAGTTGAAATCGCTTGAATTTTACAATCCACGAGTTGAAATCGCTCGAATTTTATCATCCACGAGTTTAAAAAAGTCAAATATTCATTTCCGCGAATTGAGATCGCTCAAAACTTCATTTCCACGAGTTGAAATCGCTCGAATATTAATTTCCACGAGTTGAAATCGCTTGAATTTTACAATCCACGAGTTGAAATCGCTCGAATTTTATCATCCACGAGTTTAAAAAAGTCAAATATTCATTTCCGCGAATTGAGATCGCTCAAAACTTCATTTCCACGAGTTGAAATCGCTCGAATATTAATTTCCACGAGTTGAAATCGCTTGAATTTTACAATCCACGAGTTGAAATCGCTCGAATTTTATCATCCACGAGTTTAAAAAAGTCAAATTTTCATTTCCGCGAATTGAGATCGCTCAAAACTTCATTTCCACGAGTTGAAATCACTCGAATATTAATTTCCACGAGTTTGAGTCATGTAAAAAAAAAAATACGGAAACATGGGGGCTTTCGAAAAATAATAATTTTTCTTGAAAAAAGTATGAGCCTTCAACCTTTTCTAATTATCAAAATCTTAGTTTCAAGAGAAAAATTCGATAAAAATGTAGTGCCGCTGGAGTGCCGTACAGTGCCGCGCTCCGGCACTTTAGTGCCGCTAGCGGCACTAAATGCGGCACTCCAGCGGCACGTTTTCTTCTAACCGTGTACACTAAATACCTGATCTTACAAACGTCAACGAATCGGATTAATTTTCAAAATGAATAAGTTTTCACAGAACAACTTGTGACATATTAATCCGTACCATGTTTTGACACTTATTTTGTATCTCTTGTACAAAGGTAAACTCTTCTACATACAAAAGTGAGAGAGAACTAAAAAGGATGAAAAGTGACACAATCGATTAAATTTCTAATTGCTTTTCAACCCGTTTCTGTGTATGTACGAACCCTTTTTACCCAGAATGCAAATTAAATTTGGTTTTATTTCATCACATTGAACAAAAGAGATTTCGCTTCACCTTTATTCTCATAGTAATTTGTATTGAAATTGGAAATGATATATTACGATACGATTCAAAAACGGTCAAAACACTTTAAAGGCAATTAAAAACTTATTTTCTTCAGTATCATGTTCCTTTTATTTTCGTAATATGTATCGATAGTAATCGAAAGTTTCAACACGTTTTAATCATTTGATATGATGAAAAACTTTCTTACTCGTGCCTGACAACCAATTTAATTCAATCATTTCATTTTAATACTTTTAGAAAAACCCTGATCGACAAATACAGAAAACTTTTTTTTTAAAGTCTCTGGAGCATTTCAATATTGTTTGTCATTCCTTTTTGTTCAATAAAAATTTTATCACTAAACTTTTTTTTTGCAAAAAGCACACAAGCAAATGAATTGATTGCACTTTTTTCTCTGTTTTGTAGAAAAAAAAAGAAATAAATAATAAATAAACTTTTGTGATTTGAATTTCAAAGTTCTTCTTTCCTGTAAAATATTCCAGTTAAAGATTTCCTTAGAATAATATTTTAGATTTTTATGTGATTCCAGAGAACTATCCTTTTCATATTTTATAGTATAAATATTAGAGGTGACATTTATGATGAAGATGCTTGTCTTGTTAGTAGAACATGTAAGTCGAATAAATCGAATGAAATTTCAATCTGTGCATTTTCTTCGACCCTGTGGAAAAAAAATTGACAAAATTTGAAACTGAATTCGGAAACCCGCGGTATTTTTTCGTCATTGGTGTCTTTTTACAAGTGTTCTATAGTTGTCGCTTCTTTATCTTCCAGACCGCGTAGCGTCCGAACGGTTCAACTGAGACCCAAAGTATGTTCTAGACTTATGTTCGTATTATGCGTGGGAGTGTTTATGGATCAAAAAAGTATAGGGTGACCATACAAAAATATAGGGTGACCAGGTGGAAAATTCCGAAATTTTCCGGGAAAATGAAATTTTCATGGCAAATTTTTTTTGTCATGAATATGAATAACTTTGCCTAAGACACCCTATGTCTAAATGGAATAGGAAAAATTTTTCTCGTACAACACAAATTTTCATTCACATTACATTCATCTTTTAAAGGAATGTGCTTTATGTATTGCTTGATTTTGAGTGTTAGGAATCTTAATCAACACTCAAGAACAATAAATAAAAATCACAGTCCAAAATCTAATGAGCTGAAGTAAGTTAAGTTTATCAACTTCAAAAACACAAGTTTTCAAAAAGTGAACTCAAAATCATAAAACAAGCGAAAAAATTAGAATCTGAAACTTGTACAATTTTTGTTCTAGTCAATAGCAACATTTTCCTTCCATTATTACAAATTGTACAAGTTTGAGATTCTAATTTTTTCGCTTGTTTTATGTTTTTGAGTTCACTTTTTGATAACTTGTGTTTTTGAAGTTGATAAACTTAACTTACTTCAGCTCATTACATTTTGGACTGTGATTTTTTTCACTATTTAATTCGTCATTGGCGACTTTTTTCATGATTGGCGACTTTTTTCGTTATTGGCGACTTTTCTCGTCATTGAAGACATTTCAATTATTAAATCTTGCTTTCAGTTCATTTGAATTAATTTAACATGAATTTCAACTTCAGGGTAGATTTATGTACAAAAATGGCTTTTCAATAAATTATGTCGTATCTTAGACTTATTTCACATAAATTTTTAATGCATTTCCTTTTGACTTTTCCCTTGAGAAAATTATTATTATTATTATTAGTATATATGAAATCAAAGATGAATGAACATTTCAAGCAGAATATGAAAAGAGCAACAGCATGAAAAATAACTCTACAGAAATTTGTTGTTTTTTCTTACTTCTTGTCATATTTTAATCGTATAGCAGGATATTGTGTTTGTGTGTATCCCAAGAAAAAGGGGTTAAAACATCAGAAATTTATTAGTATCAAAAATTTAGAATTTATATAACTTTTATATCGATGATAATTTGAATTTTTTGAATGACTTTAACATTTCCTCGAAATAAAAGATCAAAATTTTTCTACTTTAAACTAAAATAAAAAAAAATATGTTGTTTTCATATTAACACATTTAATTCAAATGAATTCAAAAATAAATAAGAAGAAGAAGAGCACTTTAACACCTACCAACTAACATCTCTAATGCAGAAAGTGGCAACAGCTTTTTCATAAAAAACAAGAAAAAAAATATACAAATTTGAAGTAGAAGCACGAGAATGTTAATTACATTTAAACAAACATTCACATTCTCATATACATAAAAAAAAGTGAATGCAAAAATAAGAATAACGTAATGTGTTCGACACTCATTAAGGATGCACATTATTGTGCTAACAAAGTTAAAAATAAATTCTTTTATTTATTAAAATTACACTACTTTATTTTTTTCTCTATTTTTCTCTTATTTTAAACATTTATTATAACTTTTCATACATTTAATATATACACAAGACTTCCCATCAAAGTTGTTTTTGTTTGTTATTTGTTAAATTTATACTTGTGAGCACATGAATATGCATTTTAATCCATAAAATAAAAAAATTGTTGGCACTCTTATACTTGAAATGGAATGCAAATGATACTAAAATAGGAAGAAAAAAAAATACATAACATCACACATTCAAATTAAATGAAATGAAATGAGGAAAAGTTTGATCATTTGTACAGAAAAAAAAATGTAAGTTTATATACTGGAGTCTGAAATGGGCTCGTATATTAGACTAAAGGGTTTTTTTTTTAAAAAAAAAAAAAGATAATTTGTATTAAAAAGTTGACATAATTACGGAAAATAGTCATGTGTGGTTTCAATTTATTATTACACGATTAAATGACTTTAACTTTATCTGTTGTATGTTAGAAATTGCTATGAATTGAATGTTTTTTTTCTCTTTCGATTCTTCAAAAACCCCTCCTCCAAAAATAGTTGATGAAGTCGTTGATAACTTCAACAAAAATCATCTCTTAAATTCATAATAATTGCCTTTCATTTTCCACTCAATTGATTGCGCATAATCAAAGTATGAATTTACTTTACAAATTAATTTTTAATATATTTATATATTAAATTTTAATTTTTTCATTATTATTACAACCTGTGGCCACTTTGATCCTTCATTTTTTTTTGTTGTATTTAATTTATTTTTGTACTTCACCAATTCGGTTACACATTATTGCACCTGTATTTTTTCCTGAGTGAATTCATAAAATAAAACCATAAAATAATTTGTTATGGTAATGAAAATGAATTAACTTTTTATGAGCTGTACTCTTTTTTATATGGAAGATTCCACCGTTACGCTGAATACAAAAAATGACTTACTTGTTTAAAAAACTCGTTGAAACTAAATTTTTCTTAAAAATTAAACTATTAGAAACCAAACTAGAATAGGTTTTCTATGTGATAAAACACTAACATTTTTATTTTTTTTTCATTTAAATGTCATTTATTAGACAAATCGTTTGTTACTACTGAATACAAAATTGCTTAAACTGATTTTTTCAATACGAAATATCGATTTTTCTGCGAATTCTTGAAAAAAAAAGTTATATTTTTCGAGAAGGTTTAGAAGTGTTCTAGCATAAGAAACAGATGGTAAATATTTTTATCCATTAACTAAAAAGGTATTAAGGTTTTTTTTCGTTACTCTGAATACAAAAATTTTTCAGTTTTACATGATTATTGAAATTTTTTGCCGATTTTTTCTATTTATAAGCAAAAATTTACAGCTAAAATTATTTTTACTTAAATAATTAACTCTTCTACTTTCAGATTCAATCATTCAAATATAATTTTTACCGAAAAATCGAAAATTAGAGTTAAATTTAAATAATAATTTTTTACGAAAATTTTAATGTATGAATAACAGCCGCCATGTTTATTTTTCGGTTTTGTTATACTACATACAAGTTTTGTACCGAGTATTGACTGAAAATATGAATTTTGTTACGCTGAATACAAACTTTAGTTGTAATTTTAATCATTTTATGCTAAAAAATTAAAAATTCTAAGTACGCAGTTATTTTGATATACACATTCTGAAAGAAAATTTATAAAAAAAATTCGGTCCGTAGAAGAAAAATTTTGGAAAAATTAAACTTTTTTATTTTTTCGTTACTCTGAATACGAAGAAAACTTAGGTAGATTTCTTTTGATAGCTTAGATGAAATAACAATTAAATTTTATTAATGTTGATTATTTTCCTGAAAGATAATCCTGTAACCTATCGTTTCCAATCATTAAAATATAAATTTTGGCAAAATATTGCACTCAAATAATAAAATTTAAAATGACGAAAATTGGCCATTTTTCATAGAAATGTCGAAGGACCATATTTGAACACATTTTAAACTTCAATATACTCAAAAAAGTAAAAAAAAAAATTATATATCCTTAAAATTCAATGTGTTTTCTATGCAGCTATATAAAAATTATTTCATAAAAATCAGTTTGAATTTTATGTCAGTATATTTTACGTCGGGGAATCGTCCATATGAAAATTGAATGTTGGTAATGTTTTTTTTCCATGAAATTGATTTAATTAACTTTGATTAACAAAAACATGAACAAAATTTCTTCGTAAAATTAATTTTTTGTTTTCATATTTTTTTTGTATTAAATTTAAATTTGATGAATTGTAACCAAAATGGTAAAATTTTTTTCATTGAAATCTTTTGAAGTAGAATAATACTGAATTTAAATAAAAAAAGAATTGAAACAAGCCCATTAAATTATCTATCTTGAATAACAGTAGATAGTGAGATAGTTGGCTTTATAAACATCATCAGATAAATTTAGTTCGATATTAGTAGAAAAAAAAAATGTAAAAAACTATGTGAAAGGAAAATAATATTAAAATAAAGCATTTTATTGGGAGATCTCATACAAACAGAGAGGAAAAAAAGTATAAAAATGATAAAAATCAAGCAGTTTTTATGTGTATCGTTAGTGAATTTCTGGCAATTTTTCAAAACAAATTCGATATCAGAGTGCACTTTTAAGACGAATTTTATATTTTTTTATTATTTCATTTCATTCCATTCTATTTTTTTTCCTCCAATTTAATGTCCTCATCCACTACTGTTTTTTTGTGTTGCTTTGTAAATTTCTGCCTGACTCATTTATCGCTTTTATGCATTTTATTATGTGTGTGTGTGTGTGTGGCCTTTTTTAATGTGTTCATAAAACTGAACAAAGAATAACAAGACACAAAATTAACGAAATGGGAAGAAAGGCGTAATAAAAATAACAAAAAGCATGACAATCATTCTATTTTTCTATGAGGAGAGCAGTTATTTTTTTTGTGTTGAAAAATAATGTGCCTAAAAGAATTTGGCTCAAAAATTACTACTGCATTTTTCGTGACGACATAAAAATTGTCACTGTGTCATCTTCCTATTTAGCCCTCCTATTGTGAGTACATTTCATGCCCTGCTCAAAATAAAATAAAAATGTGTTAATAATTCAAAATTTTCTGCTCTAAATAATTAAGATGGATATAAATAATAACGACGAGACTTGTACTGCCCTAGGCCATCATGGCTAAGTTTTCACAACTTTAGATTTCAAATTAAGATTTATAGGACAGTTGCAGGGACGGATTGAAAATTCTTAACCCTTTCAGACCTGAGCCTAAACCAAAAGACCTGGATTTTTTTTGAATATAAATTCTTACTTATATGGGGGTAAGAAGGTGTTAAATTATTTTTTACAGATTTTTTGTAGTGATCCTTCATCCTTAAACAGAATGTCCAATATATTGGACATTGGAACTCAAAGGATGCAATTGTTTGTCTAATATATTGGACATGGGGACTCAAAGGATGTTGTACAATATATTGAAATTCAGTATTCAACAGATTTGGGTTTATAAATTCAATTAAAAAGCTTATAAAATTTATTCTATTTTAATATAAGGATATTAATTTATATCTTTTTATCGGAAAACATATTTTTTCTTCGGCATATGACTTGACAGTTGCAACCTATGAATCGCCATGTCCAATATATTGGACAAACATATTTTCACTTTTATTTTTCTTTCCTGAATGATTTTCATTTAATTGTTGATTGACTCTTAAAATCTAAGGTTAAATGAATGTCCAAAAAAAACCACACTTAAATATTATTGGTTTTTAATATTTTTTTTGACCCATAAATTTACGTTACTTCAATTTTTACGGAAATGACGGACATGACTGATAAGATTGCTTATTTACATTCTGATAGGCACCGTTATTTCGGGAGCCAATTTTTTTTTGAGGAGACAAGATGTTAAGTAAAATATTGGCATCGGAATATTTTTTTTTAAAAATAATTTTTTTTTTAATATTTTTAAAAAAATCTTCAAAGTTTGTCCAATATATTGGACAAAGGATCGAAAGGGTTAATGGCCCTGGCATTCTGTATGATTTTCTTCAAAATTTACACTAAACTTAGCTTTTACAAGACTGCGGCCTTTCTGGCATTTTCCAAACTGCCCGAATGGCCAATCCGTCACTGGACAGCGGTTAAGTCCTGCAGTGCATCACACTACGTACCATATTTAGCAGTGTGAATGAAAACCATAGGAACCACGGTCGAACCTTTTCAATCCTTCTCGAAGGAAGGAAAGGGTTTATCAGTTGTTAAGATCTGTTACCCCTTCAATATACACTATTAACCAATAAGTTAAGCACAACAACAAACAAATTTTGTTAAATGAATTCCAAATATATCTGCATATGAAACATAAAGAGGCTTAAGAGCTAATGATATGCATATAAAATTAAATAAATATTATAACAGACGCATGAAATGCATTACCAAAAAAATATATTTTTTTTCTCACACTCCACACACACACACACACACACATACACAGATACAGCAACACAATCTCTCATATCAAGTTTCAGATACATTTAAAATGAAAATAAATTTATTATTTTATTCAAATATAGACAAAATTCATGCGTAATAAACATCACTTAATACCTTTATCAACAAAATGTACATTAATTTATAAGTACAATACAGAAATAGACGGTAGATGGAAAGTGTTGTGTTTTTCATGGTACTTATTGTTACATTTTCATGCTATTTTTTTCTGTTATATTGAAAATATTTACATTGAAAACTCAGTTCCCTAAAATTCCTATAAAATAATAATAATAATAATTTTTTTTTTCAAATTCCAGTGTGTGTCTGTGTGTAAGCATGTGTGATGTTTTGTAATTATTAATAATATAAATATTTATTACAATTATGATAAGAAGCTTAAAATTTATGCTTGTTCTGATTAAATAATGATGATGATGATGAGGATGTGTTGAGTTTATGTTCATAATTATTATTGTTGTTGAATGTAATAAAAGTACGACAGATTCACGTGTTGTGTTCAATGGAAATCTGTAGGAAAAACACATGAAATATTGACGAGGTTTTGTAACATGAAAGGAAAAATTTTATTCTTACTTAATCTGTTTTTTACGAGAATTATTTTTTTTTGTGATTTTTGTTAAGACACAGTATGATTAGTGTGTGTGTTTGGTAATGATAAAATGATGTCAAATAATAATTCACTTATAGTACTTTTAATCTTGAAACGAAAACGGATGTAGGCTATTTCGTGTGACATGTAAGAGGGGACACGTGCTAGCTGTCGGCTGTTTCTTCTTAATGGTTTGGAATTAAGCATCGTCTATTTGTTTTGCTAGATAATTGAATTTTGTATTATTTAAATAGATTGATAAGGTATTTTTAAATATAATTTTTGCTTTCACATTTACAAAGAGAAAAAAGACAAAGATGCCGTAAGGGTCCTAAGTTGTTCTCATAT
The DNA here is from genome assembly GCA_900002565.1 of Culicoides sonorensis. Classification (NCBI taxonomy): domain Eukaryota; kingdom Metazoa; phylum Arthropoda; class Insecta; order Diptera; family Ceratopogonidae; genus Culicoides; species Culicoides sonorensis. Next base: position 282,734 of record LN483507.1, on the reverse strand, counting down.
CTATCTTAGTGATTAATAAAATCTAACAACGAGACTTTGAATTTTTTTAATATTTAAGACAAAAGACAGAAATCAATCAAAAACGCAAGAGAGATAAAGAGAGAGAGAGAGAGAAATGTGAAATAATTTAATGAGAATTAGTTGCGAATTAAAAAAAACAGAAGTATGAAAAATGACATCTTGAAAATAATAACTCCTAACCACTGGCGGCTTAGAAAAGTGCATTTCGACGGAACTCGATTCATTGAAGAAAATCCACCATTTTGATTTTTTTAAAACTCTCAATTTAAGTTTAAATAAAAACTCCGCCATTTTGGAACAATTTTGGCTTTTGAACGTTTTCAGGTTCTGGAGATCAATACCTGAGCCCAGTCTCGAAGCTAATGAGTTAAATTTCATTCTTATGACCTCCTCGCTCTGATAGATCATTTCGAAGTTATAGATGAAACAGACAAACGGATTTATTTACGAATTTACAGATTTACGTTGGACAAACTGTCTCCAATAGTGCATTATTTTTATTACGAAATGCATTAAAAGCCATAATGATCTTTTAAGTCAACTATTCTTTGTATTTTTATCGGTCTTTATGACCTGGCATTCGCTTTTACGTATCCGTGGAGCAATATTCTTAGTTTGATTTTAGTTTGGCTTTGACGTTCAGCTTTTTTACCTTTACTGTTTTTGCGACCTCTATCCTTAATATATTGATTCGATCGTTACAAGTTAAGTCTTATAATTATTTACCTGCAATTATTATAAACCTTTCATACCAAGTGAAATTCGAGAGTTAAATTTATTTAAGAAAAAAAAGGTATCATAAAAGGTTCATGATTTTATTTACACTTGAATAGGTCAAGTCACTTACACCCATCCCATTTTCCATTTCAACTGTATAGTAACATGAACCAGTCACAAAAAGTATACCGAAAAATTTGGAATGCAAATATCAAAAGGAAATTTTATTTTTTTCCTGTTTCTATACAATAAATTGAATGGAAAAAATTGTTTTTGTTTATTGTACCGGGAATAATATTCCTTTACTTTGCTCTCAACATACAGTGATATGAAAGTTATAAGTTATATTGTTGTTACTTTTAAGTTATAATTTTATTATAATTATACTAGAGAGGTGCTTCCTTTGTGTCATATAACACCTAAAAAAAGTATCCAAAGTTATTTTATCAAATAACGTATATATAATTTTGCCGCATACCCAACGCAGAGATATTATCCTTGGTCCGTGTGTGTACACTTTTTGAAATTATTATATCATACGACGACACACTTTTATACACTTTGGCATCATTATTACACAGGCGCAGAAATTTTTATTTTTCCGGTATCTCATAATAATACGACGAATATCTATTACTTATATAAATGTGTTTGTATATATCACACAAAGATCTATTTCATACATAACATAAAAAAATACTGAAATACCAATGTCTATCTATTTGATTTGATTTTCTTTATTTATCTTTATTGATATGAAATAAAATATTTCATCTGTTAACTGATACATTGAAATTAAATTCACATTAAATGAACATAAAATTATTCTCTTCATAATTTGTATGTTAAATGAAAAATAATATAAAATAGAACATTTCTTTGTCATTACTGGTTATACTAGAAGTTTAAGTGTAGAAAAAGGTAATGAAATGTAAACCTATCTATGGGATAATATGGTTTGTGCTCAAATATTGTAGAAAAGCTTTTCTGTGAGTTTGTATGATATCAATGTTTATTGTTTGGCAACATTATAAGTGATGCTCCGCCTACAGCCAATCAGCGTGTAATCATTAAGCAAATATTATGTCATTTTCATTAACATTTTCTTTCTGTTTTTTTTTAATTTGAAAATTTTTAAAATTGGTTTTTAATTTTGTAGAAAAAAAATTGAATAAAGTGTATGATTGTGTGTGAGCTAAGGTGAAAGAAAATTTCCGATGCATTGGAAATTCAGCAATAAATGAATAAGCTAAAGGATAAAATTATTACTTGTTTACTTGAAATGTACTTAAAAATAGATTTTAAAGTAAAATGCAAAAAATGTTTGAAAAATGCAGGGCAATTTCATACTTAATAAATAACTCATAAATTTAACGAATGCATATTAACGTTTTGTTTGTATAGTTAATTTCTTTAGTAATTCAATTTTATTCAATTGTATTTTTATGTGCATACGCTTGGACCCGCTTCTCTTTTGAGGCTCTATGAAAATCTTGCAATCCGTACTAATACGGCCCACTCTCGACAATTATGACACCATGCTCGCTTCAGGAGGCAGGTCAGTCTATACTAGTTGCCACTTTGCTTTCTGGAGTTTCGATTTTATCTTTTTTTCTTCTATTATTGTGGTAATTTGCACCTATTTTCACCCTTGAGTTTCTCCGTTTATCCCAGTGGACATCTTCATGCCATTTTTGAATTGTATAGTACTTACTCGAATTTTTCTAATCTTTCAATGCTGAATGGTTTTTTCTTTCTCTGATTTTTCTCTTCTCTTTTTTGGTTATTTCATTATAACTAATTTAACTTTTGTTTATACTTTCGAAAGTAAGCTTGCTCGACCAGACAATGTAAGTAATGTCTTATAATTCAGTCAATCTGTGTTTCAGAATTACAATGAAAATTTTGAGCTTGATATAACAACTTACCTGAGAGCCCAATGATCTGGTGGTATTAAAGTTTGCTTTGACTAACTTAGTTTATGACTTTTACCAAAGATACCAAAGGTCTATTAATGTTATGTGTTAGCGTGACTGCGATTAGGTATTCTTGCTATGAAAACGCTCAATTAGACTTATCGATTTTTAATCTGGTCAACGTATGTTCGAGTTGCGTAAAGGTATTTCAAAGGTCAGAATAAGAAGTGAGGTCAACTCAGCCTCTTAATATAACTATGAAAGCCATTTGGGGAAACACAAGAGCGTGACATTAACAATTCCACCACTCTGACTTAATGACAAAGCATGTACGGATAAATCTTCTACAGAATGTTTTTGGCTGTCGATTCGACACTCTGATTGTATGAGCCATTATTCCAGTATGATCCGTTGAAGTGACTTCTTATTGTAGACGAAGGGTTAATAAATTAATTTTCTACTCTTCATCTAGAATTAACATCTCTAGTTGTCTTATATATGTCTTTTCTGTATCTCTAGAGGCAAACAACGAAATTTCATTAATCTCAAAAAAAAACATCTTATCCAATCTCTTGTTTCTTATTTAATTTTCATTTTAATATTTTTTTTTGTTTCTACTTTATATCATAATTTATAAACAATAAGCATTAGCGATACTCTTATTACACAAAGGCAAGAGTGAATAAGTAAATATACATTAAAATTCCATTCCAGTCTCACAAAAAGCTACCGTTTTGTTTTTTTTTCTTACTCTTTTAAATATTAATAACTTAAGGAAAAAATTTCACAATTGGAGAGAAGTAGATTATTATTATATTTTTTTGTTCTTTTTGAATATTTGTAATTCAAAAGGAAATGATAACAATGAAAGAAATATAAATTTAATGGAATTCAAAAAGATTCTGTTTCGTTTGTAATGGAATTTTGTTCTTACTGTTTTTTTTTGTTACATTGTTGTTTATTATTTTTTTAATTTTATTTATTGTAAGAAAATATGATTGTGAATTATTTGTTTGTTATTTAACTTAAAATAAAATTTTTATTCCAATTTGGGTTTCAAGTAAAATGAGACAGATCTCATTTATTGAATTATCTTATCACATCTTAACAAATTGCATTAAATTAATGTATTTGTTTATTATATTCAAGATTGCATGCGAAGAAAATTAAAGCAAAATATGTGTTCAACCATCAATGAACAAATATATTATTATAATTTCAAATAAAGCAAAGCATATAACAAGGTAAATAAACGTAATTAAATGAATTGATCCTTTATAAATTGATGAGGAAAATGTATCTGTGTTGATTTAATTATTTTGCAGTAGTATAGTGTTTTGCTAATTTAAAGGATTTGATAATTTTATTAGATTTTCTTCGTCTGCAAGGTGGAATTGAAAAAGATGGTTAAAATAAAGACTTAAAGAGGGTCCATAATACTCGAATTCTTTAAATTTAATTCATTAAATGTCCTGTGAGCGTCAATGAAAGATCTTCGTCTGCGAACCAAGCCAATTTGTACTGCGGGACGTTTTCAGCTTTCAGTGAAAGACAATTTTTTTGTACTTCCCTATTCTAGTACCCAAATAAATCTCATCCATTAACGAGATATATTTGTTCATATGTACGTTGAATCAAAGACTTTTATATACACAGCCACACAAATACATACTCATAAACAAAATAAATTGTGATGATAATTATTTGTCCTTGTTTACTTATGCAAAAGGGATCAATTAAGCTTAGTTATTTATTTATTAAAAACATTTATGTAGCATGTATAATATAATATTTATCATAAGATTAACACTATCATCCTTTTATATTCCATTCATTAAAATAATAATAACAGAATAATACCTGTATTAAATATTTTCCGTCCTTTTAAGAGCTTATAACAATCAAACATAAACAAGCAGAAATTATTTATTTGACCTCTTTTGGACACATTTAATTACTTAACCCAACCAACCTTTTCAGTACAAACAACACACTCAGGTTATAATAAAGTAGGCTTACCAGGTACTGTTGATGAAAAATCGGGACTAGTGAAATAAAAAATCGGGATTTGCAAGCAAAAAGCGGGACAGTTAAAAATATTTGTTTGACTGAAATTATCAACGACCACATCAACCACCTTGTCAGCCTAGAGAAGGGATTTTTGGACCCTTACTGTGACTTCAGGTGCTTAACTTTTAGCTATGCGCTTCGTGTACACTACATAGGTTAGCGTTGGTTAATTTTTATTTTGTGTGAGTGTATACGTAGCGCATATCTAAAAGTTAAGCACCTGAAGCCGGCCTTAGGACCCTCCCCGACACCCTTCCAGTGTCATCAACGACTTTTACCCTAACTTTCAATGTTTTTGCTGTTTTTCAACTTTTTTCTTCGTGTAAATCACTGAATGAGCTCTCAGCGCCCTCTGGAGAGTCCAATCGAAAAACGCAGATGCAAGACGCTGTAATTTTTGATTATCTATCTATCTGCATACTTATCAACGAATGTTTTGTGAAACTAAGGTCAGTTTTTAGACCTTCCCGATAATAATATTTTTCAATTTTAAAAATCAGGACAAATCGTGAAGCGGAACATTGATTCAAAAATCGGAATTGTCCCGCCCAAAAGTGCGCAAATGATATGCTTATAATAAAGTTAAGATCATGGGAAAAACAGACACTTTTTTATATTTTAATTCTATAGTCATAATGACGGTATAATTAGCCTCATCTTTTATTTAAATTCAAACAGCAACATTGTTTATTTTTTAATGATGGAAAAATTAATAACAATAAAAAAATGACTCGTCTATTTGTTTCGCATGTCTGGTGTTAATTTTATGAGAAGAAAACAGGAAAGTTAAATGAATTAAATGAGCCGTTAAAGACATTAACTGTTTATCATTATTTTATTTTTTTAAATTAAATGAAATTCTGTTTTAAAAAAACATTAAAATTGCTATCTAAAATTAATTTTAGCTTCTGGCCTTTTACTTATTTTCCCATTTAATTTAACGTCAAAAGTAAAATTTGACCATAAAAAAAAAAATGTTTTAAAGTTACAGTGTAAATATTAATAATTTTATTTTAAATGATTTATAAGGAGGTTAAAAAAATTAAAATTTTCCTTTTAACAAATTTGTCATGGTTCTTTTGCTTTGCAATAAATATTTATTACTATACTTTGACTAATATTAATATTATTTACGTGTATTTACATGTATTGGAAAGATAGTGTTTGGCATCCTGAGGAAAAAGGAACCAAAAAAGTAAATAAAATGTAAATGTTCCTTCTCTTAATTAACACATGTATTATTTATGCCTAAATTTATATTAAGTCTATGAATAAAATGAAGATTTACCCAAAACTGGAAATAAAATATGTATGATAGTTCGGAGAAAATTAAACAAAGAGCAAAGAGAATATGTAAAATGTGATTATAAGAATGTTACTTAACAAAAGTAATTGTATATTTTCTTTGTTGAAACTTTAATTTCAAATTAATAGGATTTTATTTACATTTCAGGATCTTTTTATAGGAAAAAACAAAATACCCATATTAAAATAATATGATTAGCAGAAATTGACTGTGATGTATTTCAGTTCATATTTGAATAATGTGAGTTTTTGACGTCAATTTAAAGTTTAAATGAAAATATCGAGGACATTTCTATTTGAAAAATTTACTATTCCGGAAAAGCCTGTTATGCTGCTCCCACTTCCCATGCAAGATAAATCCATGTATCACTCTGAGTTTGAAGTCTTGATGACTATACAAGTAATTGACGAGACAATTTTACATGCACTCGAGAAGGTTCCTAAGGAACTGTACCCGGCTGTAATTCAGACCGCTTTTTTGCAGTGTAAAGAAAATGCGTCCCCTGATCTTGTCGCCTACACAGATGGATTACTATCAAAGAGGGTGGTGGCTTAGGAATTTTTAATCCCAGTACTCCAATTACAAGTCTTAGTTCCCCACTGCCAGCATCTATATTTACTTGTGTGATCGTTGCAATCACATTGGCATGTGAGTCATTTTTTGATTTAAGTGTAAAGATGTTTTATTATTCACGGTTGTAACTCAACTGAACTATATTTTATTTAACAGAAAATATTAAGTAAATTAAATTAAAAGCATTGGATGCTATGATATTTCAACAAAGTGAGGGTCAAAATGTCCGTTTAATAACAGATAGTCAGAGCACTGCAATCGTGCAGACTGGAAAGAAGTGTACACCCGTGTGTTTTCGAAATCAAGAAACTAATCCGAGATCTGAATATTGCAGATGTACGCGTTGTTATCTCGTGGGCACTCTCACATAGTGGTCTACATGGCAATCAGATTGCAGATAGTCTAGCAAAGACAGTTACGCTTGTGGAGGTAAATGCAAATTAGTCCCCATATTTTAATGATTTCAGGCCTCTGTTGAGGCAGTTCTCCAGGGTAGAATGGCGTTTTAGTTGGTCGTCAGACCAATTAGTGCCCTACGCTCATGTCAAGAGATGTCATAGTGTCATAGATGTCAGGTGAAAAATTCCATACCAATCTCTACAAGTATGAAACAGTACACTGAATAGTTCATTTCTGATTACTGAAACACAATCAAACAAATAAACTTCTTCAACTAATTTCAACTTTAAATGAAAACAACCTTTTTCAAAATCACGACATCATGAAATCAAAAAAATTATCTCATTAAATTTTATTTTCATTATATCAAAGAGCTTTTCATATGCATAGAATTAATGCAATTAACAAAAACAGTTTTTTTATTTTAAATGACTATATGCTGACACTAAAACTGACAACGATGGTAAACTCATTTTTCATAATTTTTAATGTATTCATAATAAAAATGAGAAAAATAAACTAAATTTTTAAGTGGGCAGTTTCTGAACATCATGAAAATAATGAGACAAGTGGACTTTTCTATGTGTATGTGCGTGTTTGTATGAAATTTATCTTTGAGAATGATTTTTATTTTATTATTCTATATACTTATAATTTTTTACTTGTATCATGTGTGTTTTTTCCTCTGAATTTTATTAAATAAACATTGTTCATGTCTGTGTCAGCGAGAGACACTTCTGTGCGTATGTTTATGTGAAAGATTCAGATATTATGATGAAATAAAACCATATTTGTATATTTTATTAGCCTCATTTTATAATCTCATTGTGAAATTCATTCGCAAACCGTGTGGGATACATGTGATTGTGTGCTTGGATTGCATAATGTCGAAACAAAGGGAACTTGTATAATGGAAATTTTCATAATCAGATAAAGTTTTTGGTTGTTTTTCACTCTTATCTGTTAGGTTTCCAATGAAATTTACTGCACACTTCTTTTTTTTCTCCAAAATATCAACATGTACACATTATTTGAACGCACTTAGCATTAAAAACAAAACACACATTTAACAAAAAAAAAAATAATAATAATAATAACAACAATAACGAAACACATCAGGAGATCAACATCATAAGCCGGATAACATCATAAAACATTGTTGTTATATATCAAAACATCATTTCACATACACATTGAATCAGATTCACAGAGAATTTAATATTTTTAATTTTATTTTTATTATTTTAAATATATAATTTTATAATGGAAAGCACGCATTTTTTATGTGCTTGGACATTCTCTCTCACTTTATATATTTTTTCCACATTATAATAAAAATTTAAAATAATAATAAAAATAATAAAAAATCCTCTGTTATGTATTTTTTGCGACAGTCATAAATATTTTAATGTGCCACGGATATTAGCTGATTCATCTGATTAATATTACAATGACAATTTTAATTGAAATAAAATACACATGATTTTTTTTTTATTTTTTTTGTAAAATATGTATGATGCTTATTATTTTTTATGATATTTGGCTTTGTAGCAATAGATCAGCAGCAACAACAGCAAACATGTTTTTATTGGTATTCATTTTCATTATTTTTTATTATTATAATGTTATGATAATTAAAAAAACAGTATTTAAACATGATGAGAGGAAATTAATTATGAATACTAAAAGAGTTGTAGGAATTAATAAACCAATTTTGCTTTATCACCTAGTGATCAAGTACGATTAAAATTAAAAAAATGTGTCTATTCGTTTTATTTGAATCAAATTTTTGTTAATTTTTTTATATTTTGAAGGTTTCTGAAATCATCGAAATATTTCGGAATCATCAAAATTTACCGAAGTCATAGAAATTTACCGAAGTCAACAAAATTTTATGAAGTCATCGTAAATTTTCGAAATCATCGAAGTTTTCTGAAGTCATCGAAATTTTTGGAAATCATCGAAATTTTTGGAAATCATCGAAGTTTTCTGAAGTCATCGAAATTTTTCGAAATCATCGAAGTATTCCGAAATCATCGAAATTTTCCGAAATCATTAAAATTTTCTGAAATCATCGAAATTTTCCGAAGTCATCGAAATTTTCTGAAATCATCGAAATTTTCCGAAGTCATAAAAATTTTCGAAGTCATCGAAACTTTCTGAAGTCATCGAAATTTTCTGAAATCATCGAAATTTTCCAAAGTCATCAAAATTTTCCGAAGTCATCGAAATTTTCCGAAGTCATCGAAATTTTCTGAAATCATCGAAATTTTGCGAAATCATCAAAATTTTGCGAAATCATCGAAATTTTCCGAAATCATCAAAATTTTCTGAAATCATCGAAATTTTCAAAAGTCATAAAAATTTTCGAAGTCATCGAAATTTTCCGACGTCATCGAAAGTTTCTGAAGTCATCAAAATTTTCTGAAATCATCGAAATTTTCCGAAATCATCAAAATTTTCTGAAATCATCGAAATTTTCCAAAGTCATCAAAATTTTCCGAAGTCATCAAAATTTTCTGAAATCATCGAAATTTTCCAAAGTCATCAAAATTTTCCGAAGTCATCAAAATTTTCTGAAATCATCGAAATTTTCCGACGTCATCGAAAGTTTCTGAAGTCATCAAGCTTTTCTGACGAAATTTTCAAAATCATCGAAATTTTTCGAAATTATCGAAATTTTCAAAAGTCATCGAAATTTTCAAAAGTCATCGAAATTTTCCGAAGTCATCGAAATTTTGCGAAATCATCCAAATTTTCTTAAGTCATCGAAATTTTCTAAAGTTATCGAAATTTTCCGAAGTCAACCAAATTTTCCGAAGTCAACAAAAAAATCCGAAGTCATCGAAATCTTCCGAAGTCAATCAAAATTTCCGAAGTCATCGAAATTTTTCGAAGTCAACCAAATTTTCCAAAGTCGTTGAAATTTTTTAAAATCATCGAATTTTCCTTTAATAATCGAATTTTTCGAATTTTCCATAATCATCAAGATGTCTTTTTTATCATCGAACTTGCATGATCATTAAAATATTGTTAAATCAAAGATTTTCCCGAAAATCAATTCTTTGAATCCTAGTTTTTGAGCAAAACCCTCTCAGCAACCCATTTACTGTTACACCAGAGGCGATTACTTTAAACATGTGGAATTTTTTCATATTAAACGTACTTAATCAAATTTTGTCTTAATTTTTCTCCTTTATGTCTCGTTAATATTTAATTAACACGTTTCATGCCTTCACTCCTTATTTTTTTTACTCAAAACGATATGAGAAAAAAATATTTTTTAACAAAGTTTTCCGAGCACAGTTAAAAACGTATAATTTTACCTTGAAACCTTGAAAGCGTAAAAATAAAAAAAAAAAACAAAATTAAGAATAATAAAAAAATACTTAAGTACAATCAAAAGTTAAGTTAAGAACCTGCTTGGGTGATGTGTCGGTTAATGTCTTTATTTATTTATAAATTGTTCGAGAAGTAAAAGAATAAACTGAAGAAAAAAAATTAAGGTATGAAAAGTTATTGAAGTAGAAGGAATTCATGCAAAAGTAAAATAACTCTTTTATGGCTACTAATTTTTTTGGTTGAATGTCTTATGGGAGTAAAATCATTCATAGTAAAAAAAATGTTTATCTTCCTAAATTTGAAAAGAAAATTTTACTTTTAAGGAAACCCCACTTTATTATTTATAATTCTTTGTTCACCATAGTTTATTACTCAAATGAAGACCTATATAAATATTAACATTGCAATAATAATGGACATGGCTTGGTTTTGAAAGTGTGTGCGTTCAAATGAAAAAAAAAAATAAGTTAAACAAGCGATTTATTAACTTTTTCTTAAAAAAAGTTTAAGAAAAAAGACGTGTTTGAGTTATTAATCACTGGATAATGGACTTGTGCTTTTAAGGGATTTCATGTCTTGTTTTAAGGGAAAATTACCTGCATAATTTATAAAGAAAAGCAATGAAATTTCTTTACTTTTTTTTTCTAATAATAATCATAAAACAAAAGATCAAAAATAATTTGATTATTAAAAGAGAAATTTTCTTTTTATTCTAGGAATTAACGAAAGGATCTTGGCAATCAAATATTCAACAAAATGGACAACAAACAGCAATATTAGGACATCCACCTGGATCGGGAGGACAACAGCCGACACAACCAAAAATAGATACAAGCAGTAAGTAAAACATTTTAAATGAAATCAAGCAACAAGTATTTAATTTTATGTTTGTTAATGACCTTCTGACTTAAATTATAAATGAGCTAAATTTGTTTTTATTTTATTTTTTTTCATTGCGAAATATTCACAAAGTAAATAGAAACAGTAAAAAATTATCTTATGAAATATTCTCTTTTTATTTGAAAACAAATAAAATTAAATGTGACTTATAACAAGTCGACAAGCAAAGTCATTAAAGATTAATGTTTTGTTCAAAGGTAACTTTGAAATTATTATTTCTTATAAACAGATCGGGAGCGGATTTTAAAGGGCTATGAAAATATTTCATTTATTTTGGTCCCTATTTTTGCCATAAAATGTTTTTTATTTCAATTCGTGTTTATATTCAATTCACAAAACAAGGGTAATTTCTTGCCAGCCCCGTCACAGTTAAGTTAAAAAAAATATTCACTCAATTATGAGGAATAAAATGTAGAAAAAATTTATCAGGTTGTTTAAGAAAAGAACATTTTTTGAGATGTTAATAAATATTAAAAGTTGTTGATTAGGTGTTCGCCTTGAGCTGTACAAGACTTAAATTAATGGATTTTTTTTTTGATTTTCTTACCTGGATATTGTTTTAAACTTGTTTCTTCAACTTTTTTAAGTTTGTTCTTCAGAGTAATTTCTAGGCATCCTTAAATGTTTCAAAATTGTATATCTGAAAATTTTTCCTTAAAATGCTCTATTGAATTAAAAAAAATTACTGAAATTTGTATTGCATTCATGTTTGTTTTGTTTCAATGAAAGAAATTCAATAAAGATCTATTGATAAATTTCTTATTTTAAGGAAATTTTCCTTCATACCATTCTACTAAAAGGAAATTTCAAATCAAAGGGTTTGAATGATTCATTGTCTTGTTAAATACATTTAAAGTCAAGACTGGGCTTAAGTTTAAGACCTTGGTGGAATTTGTCCCGATTTTTAAGGTATCCAATTTAATAGTCTAATAGAAGTCCTTCTGTTCTGATTGTAACTGAACTGTATTCTTGCCAAAAAAGGAAACCATGATCACAATACATGAAATAAAAGAAATTTTATCCTACCAACAACACGAATGAATCTCATGTATAATAGTCTTTTTGCAAAAGGCCTGATGATTTTGATGCGCTCCCACAATGTATCAAGAATATAAGTAATTTCCCCCTTTTAAAAAGCCATAAACAATGAAATATTTTAACTCACATATAAAACCTAAATCTGTTGTATTTTATTTTAAAAAGTAAGTAACTTAATAATTTCTCCCTAAGATAAGCCTCGTTGAGTCAAACGATACTCCTATTATACATACTTCCAATAAGCTGTAAGAAAGCACTAGCCTCTCAAAAGATATCCATTCAAAATATTCTTTTCGAAACTCGATTGAAATACAATCGAAAATTCAAAGATCTGAGCAATTTGTAGCCAGCCTTTCCAAAACCACAACATCACAAACAGATGGCAGAGATTATGGGCTCGTATCGGGACCAACTTATGCTTGACACCACTAAGGTCAACTCGACCAGTCGTTTGTCAAAGTCTCACCAAATTCCCAAACAGCTTACAGATTTTAACAAAAAGAATTAGTATGAACAAATGCTCAGAACCAGCCAGTATCTGTTTTGAAAACATATTTATCTACATGTCTAGTGGAAAGCTTCCTTTTTTAAACTTTTCTGCAATTTTTAACATTTTCCAATTTTCTGAACTTTCACTGTCGGAAAAATATTGACACCCTTAAAAACGGGACAAACTTTACCAAGAGAAGTTTAAATTAATCATTTGCCAGTACTTGAAAAATTAAATCTTGATGAATTTTGAATCTGCTACCCCTTTCCTCTACCGTACTACAAATTTTAAATGTGAATGCAGTCCAATAATGAAAAGGATGTCAAATTATAATTATTATTTTACAACTATAACTTTCATTGTAACGAAAATCCATTTTGATGCAATTATAATTTTCTTCCCCCATATCAACACCGTACTACAAATTTCAAAATAATTATTGTTGTTCGGCGATCATATGGAAAATAAAAACTATTATAAATTTTTCTCATAGTTGATTAAATTAATATGATGCTTAAACTGATGTTAAAAAAGACCCCTGCCCCATATCTCAATCGTACTACATCGATTTAATTTTAAGTGCAGTACAACCAAAGATATAAGAAATGAGACTTCTTCTAAGCTCTGATGACTTTGATTGAATGATACAAATAATTGTAAAACACCAGAATTTATATTGAAAAATTAGTCATTACTATACTTTACAAAATATGCTAAAATGTCCTTGAAAAAGTTATGTTTTAATTTTGCTGTCCATGTGATGAGTAATTTGGTAAAGTATTTGTATGATGATTTTTTTTTGTAAGTGTATGTGAATTTGAATGTCATATAAAACGAGTTTTATTTGAAATCATCTTAAATTTCAAATTTGTATTATAATTTTCTTTAAATTTTAATGCTGGAAATTCTCATATACAAAACAACCATTCATGGTAAATTTATTAGTGGAACAAACACATTCACAAGTTTGTTTTTTACTTAATTCAGAATAAAAATTTATAAAACAATAAACAAAAACTATTTATATTATATATGTATGCAATTTGTGTGCCAAGCCTAACCTCTTTAAATGTTTATTTTTTTGGTGGATTTGAAAGTAAAATTGACGTTTACGAGAACTTTGAGCGTCTGAATTCAAATTTTATTACTAAAATGAATGGCTGAAAAACCATGAAGAGACTCGAGGAGTTTTAAAATTTGTCATTACGAAAAAGATTTGAATGTTTTGATAGAAGCAGGGTCAGATGCGGATAAAAAGAGCCCTGTTGCGTGAGAATACCTAAAAAGTAGGATATCAAGAGAAATAATAAGAGTTCAAAAAACTGTGAAAGATAATGTGAAAAAGAATTAGAACGAGAGAGAGAAAGAAAACGAAAGAGACTAAGAGAGCAAAAGAGAGAAGTAAAATTAGAGGAAGTAAAAGAACGAGAGAGAAAAGAGCAAAAGATAGAACCAGAGCAAAAGAGAGAAACAAAGCGATAGAGAGAAAGATAACCAGAAAGAGGAAGAGAACGAGAGAGAGAGAGAGAAAATGTCATTAAAATGAAGAAAACTTATCAAAATGCACTCGAAACTCTGTTTCCTGGTCACAATTTTGTCAATTTTTGTTTTGTGCCCATACATTTATACCAAATTTTAGTGGCATCACAAGCACATTATTATTATTATTATCATCAGCCATGCATTTTATTTATTTTGGCTAACAAATTTATTTATAGTGCAGATATGCACGCGGGCAAATAATAATATTCACACACATACACCATCAGTATAAGAAGGCGTTGAAAATGAATCCAAAACGAAAAGTAAATAAATTCAAATGAAAATTATAATAATAGTAAATACCAGGATAAATAATAATAAAGGCAAGGAAGACATTTGAAATGTACCAAGAATGAATTTTATTTATCAGATAAGGCGATGATAAAATTGATCATTTATTTGAATTGTGATTTAAAATTCTCGACTTAATTCAGGCATTTGCACATTTTCTTGATTGCCAATTTCATGTAGCGTTTCCGTACTGCTGTTTAATGTCTCAAATCTCTCTAAAATCGGAATTTCACTGTTATCCATGGACTCAAATAGTTTTGTTGGCAGTTCTTCTGTTACATTAAGATCATAATTTTCATTTTTAAAAAACTCAGGTACTTCGAAGATTTGCTTTGAATCATCATCATGTGTCACATTTTCATCAAGACTTTCAAATCCAAGGTCATTAATGCTAATTTCTGGTACGAGAGTTTCATAATTGATTCCAATTTCACTTAAATCTGGTATTTGCGGGACTTTGATAAGGTCTGAAGTAAAATTAAAATCAAATTTTTGTTTTTTCCTGGCTGCAGTCAAAAATTTCCTTTGAGACATTTCAGATTTCTTTTCAAGGTATTCATGAACGTCACGTTTGTACTTTTCACGATCCTGTTCAGCTAAGGATTTGAAGATGTTTTTCTTTTCCGAACTTGATTCACGCCACATGACACCCAAAATTTTTGAGACAGACGAACTGTGAAGATTGGGGTGCCGTTTTTGGACAACTGAGCGATAACTATCACAAAACCACAGAAAAGCAGTACTGAGATTGAATGAAAATGATAAATTTAATCAATTCAAATGAAATGAAATGAAACAAAATTCAAATACCGTGGTCGTTTTGGTGCATTTGGATCTTTATTTGTAGAGGTTTTCTTCTTTTTATTGGATTTTAACATTGTATTTGTACGATTTTTTTCTCTTTTTAATATATTTTCATCCATTTTATGATATTAATTTGCGTTGAAAAATTTTCTTTTCTTTTACACAATGAAACTTCATGACATTGAATTCAAGGCAAACTGTATTTTTTGCGATTTCTTGTGTTACATACATGAATTAAACAAAAAAAATGGAAATGAAATAAATTAACTGAAAAATATGTTCAATTTACAAGATAAATCCAAAAAAAATTGACGCAAATATTCATATAAATTAATCATATATTTCAGTAATTTGTTGAATCAAATCGGTTTAATGATAATTTTTCATATAACTGTACTTTTTATTTGTCATTAAAATTTATTATCCTGGATTTATCAACAAAAAATACGATCATTTAATGCAAATAATAAAAATGAAACACATAAAATACCATCAGCATATCAGTAAAGAGCAAAAAAAGGGTGTTAATTTTTAATCACGGATTAATTTATTATAATTTGACTGCATTATGCACGCTTTTGTTCCAATAAATATGTTTGCTTGTTATTTCACTCGTTTAATGCGAAGATTAAAATTCAATTTTTTAAGCTTTTATTTGTCATATTAATAAAAATAAAACAACATCAAAAAAGACTGAACTGAACATAAAATAGATCACAAAACTAACAAATAATAACGTAATAAAAAAAGAAAAAAATGATACAAGTCACAAAACCTAAACATGTACCTTAAGGCAATACATGACATTTGAACAATAAATGAGGAAACAACCTGCAGATTTTCTGAATCGTGGTGTAAAAAGGTATGCTACAAGTACTATGAAAAGAACAAGGTTTGAGTAAATAAATGAGAGTTTATAGTTTGTTTAAGCAAAATCACAAAATGAAGGAAGGTTTTAAATCACTCATTATTTTATCATATTTTATATACATAGCCGATAGGGAACGTGATGAAAATTGACTAGAAATTCGCAATTGGGTTCATCGTGCATACAAATTTTTAGTGTATTTTGTAAGAAAAAATGCACTATTACAGACGGTTTGTCCACCGTAACTCTATCACTGATCGCTATCCATAACTCCGGAATGGTTCACTGAAGCGAGGTCAGGTTTTTTTTTCTTAGATAGAGGAGGTTATTAGGATGGTTCATTACTCTTTAATTTTGAGATTTGGCTCCAGAGCCTCCAAAGCCTGGAAACCGTTAAAACGGCTAAACATTTTAAAAGGTAGAGCTCATGGATTGGCCTCGAGAGCCTCGAGAAGGTCAAAAGCTTAAAATTCCAGATTTTCCCATAGTGGTCGATAGTTGGGGGGTCTCAGTTATCAAATGGATGGACTGTAAAGAGGTGTATCTATTATCAAGTACAAGTTATCTTACTCCAATACCTACATCAACCATCAATCGTGAAAGTGCTGACCAAGCTACAAAATCAAGTGTTAAATGTTCAAAAGTTGTAGCCACCTGTAACAATAACATGGGAGGGGTCAACTTAATGGACGAACGAATTACTTACTATGATCAAAATCGGATATCACCTCAGAGTAGCTCTAACAGACATCCAAACACCTACACGTGCACACCCAAGGACATACACATACTCATCTTGATCTTCATCTAGAAACACAAGAAGAAAATAAATGAGAGCAGTTTTAGAAGTCTAAGAAAAGGAGTTTTGGTTTTACGCCCATTTTTTTATTTTTGAGATATTTTCAAGGATTTTTCGATTTTCGATTTTTTTCGATTATTTGTATATGGTCCAGCTCCTTTATGATCAAAGCAATGTGTATATCACAGCGTTTTTTGAATTAAATTGCATGCCAAAATTGAAATATTATGAAATTATTTTCTGATTCAATATTCTTTAAAATGCGCTCATTGGGAACACATTATTTTACTTTCCCTTCCACCATCAACCTTCAAAAAAAAATAACAACGTAAAACATTTTTTGTTTGTTGTTTGTTACCGACATAACTGCAGGCGGAACATTGTCACATGTATGGTTCACTTTTTTGAGGTTTATGTCACAAACTTGTCGAAATGATCCAATGAAAATCTCCAAAATTTTAATATGGCATATAAATTTTTAAACTTTAATAATAAAATCCGATCCAATTACATATCATAATAAAAAAAATAGGAAATCAAAAAATTCAATACAATGATAGATCAAAGTGAATAAAAGGAATTTGAAATAAATGTACATGGATATGAGTTGACAAGCAAAGCTCTCTTATTCGATACATTTTGTAAACATTCTGTGTTTTGTGAATTTATATCTGAACAATATCTCTAAAATTACAAATAAATACAATGTTGCAAGTACAAAAAGAGAGAAGATATTTTTGACATTCAAAGTGTTTATTTTATCTGATATCATTGCAATTGAAATATTTGCCTCTTTGTCTTTGCTTGGTGAACTCTGTGAATTCAATGTAAGTTTAAATTTTAAACGGAATATAATATAAACAAGACAAGCCTTTTTAGTTTTCATCCTTTTGCTTATATACATATTTTGTTTTATACACATGGACATCATCCAAAATGCATCGACTTTATATAGCCAAAACGATGTGCAATTGCCATTTCAATAAATTTTGTATTTATTGAAGTGTAAAGTAATAGAGAATGAATGATAAAAAGACGGATAGTCTTGTACAATGCATAAAATTCCCGATATTGTTGTAGTATTTCTTTTTTTGTCTATGCTTCTTCTTTAATGTTAACAAGTCATGTTCAATATAAATCGCTTAATTTTTGTATACATGAAAATACCAAAAAACCTTTTCAGTTTTGTCCATTTTACTTATGTTCAATACAAATTTTAACAAGATAAGTCAGTGAATGGTTTTTGAGGCTCGCCACCATAACATGTCTGACAAAAACACGTCAACTGATAATAGGATAAATGTCTCTCATGCTCTTTTGGCGTCTTTTAAACGTTATATTTGAGTTCAATGGTAATTTTGAAGTGAGAAAACTTCATTTAAAACTATCTCAATTTGAGGCACTTTCTTTTTTGTGTCCAATCAGCAAACATATGTTGCTTAATAAAATACTAAGATGATAGTAATAAAATGATTTCCATCTAGTATTAGAAAATTATTGTTATTACTTCATCACACATGTCACATTCTCTTCAATTTTGTATCATCTTACATTTAATAACGTAATTTCTTTTGCATATTTGATACAAAATTCTCTGTTGCCTCTTACTTTTCAATTTAAAATGTATATCAATGACAAATGATACTGCATTGCTTACTATTCAGTAAATTAATAGTTATTTTTATTAAAATGAGGAATTTGAAGAAATTGAGATTATTTTTCCTTGAATCAAGATCAAAAGTGCATTTTGACCAGGAATGTATTTTTTAAGATGGATCAGATACCATTTTTACGTGTTCGAAGTTTTTCTGATACTGAAATTTGATAATGAGCTAAATTTGATTGCGAATTGGGGTTGTGTCCATTGAGATTTTTTGTTCATTTGGGTTGTGTTCATTAAGAAAATTGTGCTCACTGAGATTTTTTGTTCATTGGGGTTGTGCTCATTGAAAAAATCGTGCTCATTGAGATTTTTTGTTCATTGGGCCATTAGTCTGCCATTTTAGGTAGGTCCTCCATTTTGGATCAGTCGGCCATTTTGAGATTGCCACAGACGGACGGACAGCACCACCGCCCACAATACCGACATTTTTAAGAAATGCCCTTAAAAAATATAACTTTAAAATGATAAAATTATCCAAGTTCATAAAAAGGTTATATAATTAAAATATTTGATTTTGGGTCATTAAATAATAAATGAATAAAAATCCACACAAGTCATTCAAAGGAATTTCACATTTTATGGCTTATTCGAATCATTCATGCGTTTTAAACTTTTTCTTACCCATACAATTTATTTCATATATGAGAACAAAAAAAATCTAAGACAGTGACTCCTTTTTATAATAAAGGACTCAAGGACATATAACGCAAAATGTCACATGAATTTATAAATTAATTCTAGACAATTACGTTTTGTGGATGCTCACAAAAGAAAAGTAAAAAATTCTTATCATATATCTTTTTTTTTGTATTCTTATAAAATCAAATCCAAAAAAAATTAGAAAAAAATCATGTGAGTTGAGTGTAAAGTGATTATCATTCAAGTATATTCAAGTTGGTTTAAAACACGACATGAACGAATAATGCAATAATAATAATAATTATTAGTCTTAAAATAATTTACGAGTGTTAAACATTGAACATTTTTAAAAAGAAACTTAAAACAAGGAGTTTTTTTTTCATATACTAACCAAAAGCAGAGGAGGTTTCACAATGGGAACTCGTGAAATGCAATGAATTATTTTTTTTTCTTCTTTTCTGCAGGTTTATAAGAAAAATTAAATAAATTTTCACTTAAAATGAAAATTTTTAATTTTTAATTCCAAGCAACACAAAAATAACCACTGTTTAGAACTCATTTTAATTTAAATAATTTATTGTTACCCGAAAAAATGTTTAATGCCTTTGGTTGGTGCAGAATTAAACTTCATAATACTTTTCTTAGATCAAGAAATTTAACGAATATTCAGTTAAACAAAAGAAGGCACAGTTTTGGTTAAGCAAAAAAAAAAAATTATAATTAGAAATTGTATTATGTTAGTTTTGAACTTTCTCTGTCTCATAAAAGAGATTAAATTGAAAAGCATTAAAAATTATATTTTAACCATCACGATAAAAAAAATGAAATCCTGAGGTGAAATAAAATTTTTTGATGTTTTTTTAATCCAAATAATTCGTAAAAACTCTGATTAAATTGACCCAAATTTCCATTATAAATCATCATTAACTAATTATTATTAACAACGTATTCTCAGTAGAATTTCACGGATCTCCAGCTGTGAACCATTATCGTAAATCCTAATATAGCGTTAATTTAATATAGGTATCATAACACATACAAACATAAAAAAAAACAATTGGGTTATTTTCTAATTTTTTTATTATTGAGAAGAAATTTTTTAGTCTGAAATGTTCATTTGAAAATTTGTCGCTTGTTCAGATCAGGGCAGATTGTTCAAATGAGAGAAATTTAGTTTTTAAAAAGTAGGTTTTATTTTCTCTCTTGAAATTATGATCTCTAAGAGAGAGAAAAGGCGAGAAGCACACATAGAGAGAGAGAGAGATATTTTTAGATGACAGTGACCTCAAAAAACTACTTCATCAAGCTTTAAATAGGCTCGATATCAAGAGAAACGGATATAAAATGGTTAATTTAAGGAAAAGACTCAATTTGAAAGAGAGTTTGTTCAAAAGAAACAGATAGAAAGCAAGAGAGAGAGAGCTTGTGTCAGTGATTTCAAAAAAATACCTCATCAATATTGAAATAGTCTTGATATCAAGAGAAAAAGCTATGAAATGGTTAATGTAAAGAACAGACTCAATTTGAGAAGGAGTTTGTTCAAAAGAGAGAGAGAGCAAGAGATAGAGAGAAAGTGAGAGAGAGCTATTTTCAAAAAATTACTCATCAACCTTGATATAGGCTTGATATCAAGAGAAAAAGTTGTAGAAGAGTTAGTTTAAGGAAGAGACTCAATTTAAAAGGGAGTCTCACTAAAGTCAAAACTGTTACAAGCCGTTAAAATTTTTAATGATTACAAAGTATACTAAAATACACTTCTACGTTTTTTGATGAAATGATAGAAAACCATTTCACGATTTTCATCATCATAATTTTCATTCTCCAATATGTCATCATCACATCCTTGTATTTGTCCTTTAAAAATGACATTAAAAAAACACATACAACACACACCCTTTTTAATTCAGAGCGAATCCAGAGCTAATGAAATCACCATCAAGTGTCATAATGATGATGGTGATAAAATTATCTGTTTTTTTTGCGTGGTAACGCTTTACACACACATCCAACCATTTGATGTGTTCCAGTTATCTCAAAACACGAAATGTGTATATTTTCCTCTAATATTACATATATAAATATTTTTTTTTATTATATAAGCAGATCTAACAAGAAGTTATGACCATCATTAAATTTATCAAAAAATACCTTTATGATATTTTGTGTTCTGTGATTATGATGGTAAAGCAGCAAGATGTAAAACAGATTTTGTGGTGGGATTATGTTATATAATGAAATCGTGTACATTCTGATTAATAATAACTTTTCTTTATTTTAAAACGGAATCGTGCTTTGAAACACAAAATTTAATAAATACATTTTATGATTTTCATGGGTTATTTCCTTTAAATTCATTTTTAATAAAAAAAAAGCAGCATTGAAGTGATAAAGTGTCAAAAATCGTTTGACTCTCACCTTTCATCCATGAAAAAAGGTTAAATTTAATTCACTTAACTCATTTTATTGTAAAATTTCTTTTTAAATCCTGATATGGACTAACTTTATAAATAAAGTTCATAAAATGTTGAAACTGATTCTCTAAACGTTACTAATATGTCACAAAATAAGCCAACTCTCTAGAATACTTGAGTGCAATACAATACTTTATTATTGTTTTCCTGCTTATTTGTTCATGATTTTTACACACACACACACACATTTTGTTATACAACCAACTTTTCTCTTATGAATTTGTGTCATATATTAACGATGAGACACCAGTCTCCATTAGAGACCAGTAACTCTTTGTAGTGTAGTAAAATTTTAACTTTTTAAGTAGTTTTTTTAACAAGCACACATTCATATGATACACATTTTATTTTATAATAAAGTGTCCGTAATATGTATATTTTAAATAAGCACTAAATGCCTAGAATTGCGTGTATGCTCTTAGAACAATATAAAATAGTGTCATTATTGTTTTATATACTCACATATGGGACAAATAATAAAATGAATGAATGAAAAGAAGTATAAAGAAATATGGAAAAAAAAACAAGGATATGTGTTGTTCAAATATAAAACAATTCACAAACTAACATGCTTTTGTAGTTGCTACTCTGATTTTAGTAAAAGACAGTTTAAGCGAGTTTTCCGTTGATTCAACAAAAAAATTGAGTATTGTGGACACTTTTTTCGCTTGTCGGTGAAAAGCACAAAATTAGTTGAATTGGGTCGCTGTACACCGCCAAGCCCCCAGGGAATTTTTTTGGACGAGAATTTTCTGAATTACTCAAAAACTGAAAGATGAACTACAAAATTGTGTTTTTTTGGCTTCGTAATAAATAAAATATCGACTTGATTAGTTCAGTTATTCTTCAAATTTACAGCAGGTCACTTTCACCTTAAACTTATAAAAACTTGATTTTATTTCTGATAAAAAATAAAAATTTTATATAAATTAGGGTCGTGGGACCGTCTACCGTTTGTTACCCTCTACGGTGTATTTTATGAAATTTTTACTATAATTCCTTAATTATTAAACCATTGAAATCAGAAAGAAATTGGGCTTTAGTTCAAATTTACAGAAGATTTAAATTTATGAAGCCACTGAGAAGCCACTGAAGCCACCAATAGAATTAAGGTTCATGTACTAAATTATTGTGAATAATACTAATAAAGAAAATATACAAAGTATTCTTCCGGACTATACGATGATGCCCTGCACCAGCAATTTGCTGTCTTGGGACCAACATCGTTGTAGTTGATGGAAAAATACTTTTAAAAAAAAAAAACGATAGGTGTTCTTAAGCTAACGATAGCCGGAAACTCGACCCTATTTATTTTCTTTAGATATTTCCCGTCACAAAAATTGTTTATTAGTGTATTTTACTGTGTCACGTTAACACTCTGTCATTCCGGCTCTGAAGTAGTTCCATAGGAGCAAGGTCGGGTTTTTTCGTCAGATAGAGGAGGTCATAAGGATGAAGCCTAAAAACCATTAAAAAACGGTTTAAAATTTTAAAAAATTACTGATTGGTTTTGTTGAATGGAGAAGTTTACTAAATTGAACTAAATTTGACTCATTTGCTTAGAGATTGGGCTCTAATGCCTGAAAACGGTTAGAAGCTTTAATACCTGATTTTCCCAAAATGTTCGATTTTGGCAAAATTTCAAAATGGCAGATTTTTTTTTAAATTAATACAGCGGATTTTTCATAAAAATTTAAAATTTTCAAAATAGCGAATCTAATTTTAAAACTTAGTTTTATTCAATGAAACGGGTACCACCAAAATGCACTTTTCTAAACCTCTCACTGCAGTGGTCAGAATTTTTTTTGTTTTTATTTCGAACATAGAATTTTGTTCAATATCCCCCATATCTCTCCATTCTGAGTGCAGCACAAATTTAAGTTAATTTTTTTTTTGCATTTATTAGTACACACACTTTATAAAACAGACTATTGCAAGCTTCCAATCAAATACTGCTTTTTAAATAGTGAAGTTTGCTAAAAATAAAGAATTAAAAGGATTAGTCTTAAAAATTGTGTGTTTTCTTGCAAAGATTTGGACATTTTTCTTGCAATCCGTACAATTACCGTTATATTAAACTAAATTTTGCATACGCCAAACATACGCTATTTTGATAGCGGTGCAAAAATTTAAATAAAAAAAAACAAATAATCTTCTATATTTATAAAATATAATATAATAAAATGGAATATGAGAGAAACGTTTACTTATTTTATTGTACCATTCATTTTATTTATAAATGAAAAAAAAATGTAATGCAATGTATGCCAAAGAGCAAGAACAACTTCTAGGTATGGAATTTAAGGGCTAAGAAGTCGAAAAACTTAAAGAAATTTAAGTCGTCACAGTTTTGACTTATCCGAAGATCAGTGGCGGATTGGCCATACGGGCAATCTGGCAAATGCCAGAAAGGCCGCAGTCGATCGTTTTGTAAAAGTTAAGTTTAGCGTAAATTTTAAAGAAAATCTAACAGAATGACAGGACCGTTAATAGTTTTCAATCCGTCCCTGTTGAAGATTAATCCCAAAACACATCGACTCTCCAAATTATGAAGGATGAGTAACCCAAAGATTGATAATTCACTCTTCAGGTCATAGAAAAGCAAATTATGAAGCTAAGTAAACAGTTTTATTCAATTACTAACCTTAGGCACCCCTTTTGACGCAATAACTTCTCACAAAAGAAAAGATCATTTAATATAAGTAATAATCAGATTGTGAAGCCACAAAATTCTTACCAAAAAAAAGGAACATTACACGTTATATGTGCTTTACATATATTCTTGTTGTTGTTGTTGTTGTTGTTGCAACAACTGCAGAAATTACAAACAATATTTTATACACATGTTCATTGTTCTGGAAAAATGCTGACGGTGTCTAACATTTAAACACAAACACACACATGAAAATAAAGAGAAAATATTGGTGTGATTATTGCATGGATGCATCCTTTTAAAGAATTTTCGTGAATGTGTATGTGTGTTAAAAGATTCACAGAACACATTATATTTAATAATATCAAGTAGTTTTTACATTTATCTATGGTTTAAATAAAGCCAAACCATGTAAAAATAATAAAATAAAAAACAATGAGGTTAAATAATTAATTTTGAACAAACAAACACACGCACACACACACACACACACTAACGATTATTATTTGTTTATCCACAAAATATTTTACAACAGTTTATTATTATTTTCTATCGCTGGAGGTGTTGCCAACTTTTTGTGAGAAATTCTCTTTTATTATTTAAAAATTTTTAATATAAACATAAAATGATAAAGTAATTGCATTCAGAGCTTTGGTTGATTTCTTCTGATAATTTAACTCAATTTTACAGTCACATAAAATTTTGTTCCTATTTCCAATACAATGCATTGAAATGAGGATCTTAAAACTTTCATCTTATTACTTTTTATTATGATGCAACACAGACTCATCATATAAAAAATATGATATTAAATTTCTTTCATTTCAATAATACATTATTTTATTATTGTTATTGTTTTAATAATAACAATGCAAGATATCAACAGTTGCTTCACAGAATTGCATCATTTCAATCGAGATAGTTTCGTTAAATAATAGAAGAAAAAATATTAAAAAGTACTCCAATCAACTTAAGTGCATTATGCCTTGCAGCTTCCGTTTTTATTATTTTATTAGATTTTTATTATAGTATTTGAAAAAAAATAACATGAGCAGAAGGATGATGATGGGTTTCATGTTAAATATTCAAAACTTAAATGTGATGTTATCGATCAATAAATGTTTGCTGTTTAATTCAAATTAAATTTGAAATTGTTCAAGAAATATACTAGACTAAAGTTATCAACGACTTCATCAACCACCTTGGCAGCCTCGGAAAAGGGTTTTTCTGACCCCTTGACCCTCTTTGTCAATTTATATCTTCGTGTAATTGTCAAAATCAGCTTTCAGCGTCAAACTTTGGTAGGTTTTAAGGCTTTCCTGAAAAAATTTACATGGAAAGGGTCGTTGATGAGCATATCGATCGTTATAGAAATCAATTTTGTAGGACTTGGTATCTGGATTTTTTGTTTGGACGAAAGTCTGACACTGAGAGCTGATTTTCCCAATTACACGAAGAAAAAAAATTGAAAAACAGAAACCAAATAAAATCAGGGTAAAAGTTGTTGATGATACTTGAAGCCTGTCAGGGAGGGTCCAGGGGTCCAAAAACCTTATCAGAAGGCAGCCAAGGTCGTTCAATACTTCAGTCTTGTAAGTCCTGTGTTGAAATTTTGTCAAATTTGATAAAACCCTTAATTTCCCTTTAACTCTTTTATTTTTCGTGTTTTCCACTATTTTTTCGTAGAAATAATTGCAATCGCCAGAAAATAGTTATATCTCGAGAGCTTTTTCGATTTACATCGATAGATTGAGTATAATCAATGTAAAACTTATGCGTTATTTTTAATGAATTTCGCACAATTGTTTAGACAATTTCATCAAAAACAGTGCATTAAAAAACGCGATAAATCATTAAAAATTGGTAGGCATGTATATTCATCAAAATCAAAAAAGCTCTTTTCAATAATTTTTTATACATGGAAAATTCATCTAATAAAACAAGACTTTGCATTGACTAGTTCAGTGTTTTCCAAAGATAATTGAATGAATTTTAGTAGAAATTTAAACAACAAAATAATATGAATTTTTTTTTCAAAAGTAAACCGGATTACATTCGGAGAGTATTTTATTGTTAATAATAAAAAAAAATTCACTTGATAAAATAAAAATAAAAAAGTACAAACAAAACAGATAGCCAAGATAAGCTCACATAAAAGTTATGGATGAAATGAATGGATACAAAAAAATACAGTTAAAATACTTTACAACTACTGCATTATCCGAATAAAATTCACACATTTAGTATATATTTCATTTAAACATGCTTTAAAAATGTGTTGTAAATAAAAAATAAATAATGGATTAGCACCCTCTTATACTTTCTCTCTTAAAAATTACTACCATGTGTGTGTGTATGTATGTTAAAACATTTAAAATATTTTATATGTGAAATAAGACCCATAAAGATACAAATTTATATGTGTGAGCTCTAAAATAAAAAGAGATTAAACAAATGCAGCTTTTGATATCAGTCAGTTTGTATGAAATAAAATTAAGACGTTAAGAGGCTTGTGGATATTTTTTTGTTAATTCAAGTGCTTTTCAAGGAATTCATGATTTTAATTCTTCAAAAGCTTAATGCATGAAATAAATAAATAAATAATAAAAAAATAAACAAATTTCTAGTTAAAATCCTATTATTCAAACATAAGGAAGAACTTTCATTTTATGGCTCTTAAGAAACATCACAAAAGTTAAATACTTTGAAGACAAAAAATAGTTGCAGGCACTTTTCATATTATCATTGAATTAAATTTATATGTGCTTATGATAAAAATAATAATGATGATGATGATAATAAATGAAAATTTCAAACTTTGAACAGAAACAAATAAGGACTCAAATACAAATATCCCACAGTTTTCTTTAAAAATTACTTCCCAAAATTATTGTTGCATAATAAATAAGTGAGAAATAAAGTTCCTTCTTGTTTATGATAATTATTGTTTTGTTTTCGTCTGTGTGAGTGTGTGCTGAAGATGAAAAAGATGTACAATGAATTCATTCATTCAGTAATAAAATTTATTTATTTGTTAGAAATTTCTCATGTAGTATTGTTTTCTAACTCATGCTATTGTAATAAAACTTGAATAGTTTTATGTTGTGTAAGAAAACACGTGTAATATTTCTAAGTTTTGCAACAAAAACTGAAGATGCTGTTATTGTCTTGTTTTCTTTTTATAATGTAACTTTAGAATATATCAAATAGGGTGTTTCATTACTGGTGTTTTAAAATTTGTCATATCATATCTCTGAAGATTTTTTCGTTTTCTTCAGAAAAAAATCATATTTTTACAAGTTTTAGGAAAAAACGATCTGAAGCAAAATTGTTGAGAATGTTTCAAGCTACAATTTTGCTGAATTTACCAAGTCAATATTTCATATATTAAAAGGCCAAAAATGACAAAATACACAATTTTGAGCTTATTTTGAAGTTTATTAAAGATTGGAACAAAAAAACTGAATTCAACGGTTTTTGACGGCTCTGTTGTCAAATCACAAAAATCGTTGTTGCTCCTTATAAAAAGAAACATAAAAAGAAAGAAAACTAAAAAATTCTAAGTGAATTTTAAAAATTAATCAAAGGAATAAAAAGAACTTAAACCGGAGGAAGATTGACGTCTAATTGAACGTGGCAGAAAGACTGGAGTTAGCCCGACAACTTCTCGTGGACACGCATTCTGAGACCCGAAAAGTCAAAAACAGCCAATAAACCGGCGAAGAAGCAAACTCACAATCATCTTCATACGTGACCTCGTTCAATGAGGATGTGTTGCATATCGAGTCTAGCGACAAAGACGTTGTAGAGTAGGCAGAACCAAGCCAGTCGGTAGAGGGCGGCATGGTACGTCCCATCCAAAATCAAGCGTCGATAAGAAGGGTTATGGTATGTGCAACGTGCCCGTCAAAGCCAATAATGCTATGGCTGCGAAATGAGGAGTTACCTAATTACGGACCAAATCTGACCAGAAGAACATTAAACAACGTCATCCAATTTTACTTTGAGTAAGGTTTCGTGCCGGATACCAACTTGTGACAACCATACAAAAACAATGCACCTTCAACAAAACCTGATATAGGCACAAAATATAGGCTCAAAATGGTCATCCTAAATTTTTTTTATCATAAAGTAGTTCCCTTAAATTCGACTAAAGATGAACTTTATTAAAAGACAGACACACACACAACTTGTTGTTTTATCTTAGTAGTATCGAAAACGAAAAATAAAAAACAAAACAGTAGAAACTAAACTTTATAAAAGCTCACACACACACAGACACACATATGATGCGAAAATATTTTACATTTCTAAACAGACATTTTCTTCCTAAATTTACATATATTTTTGACTGTAAGCTATTTTTCTTTTTACTCTTTAAAATAATGAAATAATATTATGTGTTATAAAGTAAAACAAAACATGAAATATATTTGCTTTTTGTTTAAATTTGTTTTCTACCTCTAACATACTCATCTGGAAGGAATTTTATTAAGTGCAAAAGAAATATGGAGACGCCTGGTATTTAAAAGAAAAAATGTGATACAAAGTAATGAGGTGCATTTTTTTATTTCTCTTGCAAGTTAAAAACTAATAAATCAAGTCACTTACTTTTATTTTTTTAAAATAATTTTTTTTTCTATTAAATATTTCCTCTATTCATGCCATGCCATTAAAGGAATGATTTAGTAGTGCTTTAAAATAATCTGAAACTGATTTTTATTTTTTTATTATTGTATACATTTTATAATCATATCACAATAAAATGAAATAATAATGCTGGTTACCGTCAAAACCGCATCATGCAAATAAATCAAATAATGAGCTTACAGTTTTTTAAATTTATAAATGGATTGTCATGCAAAATGAATATTATTAATACTGAAGTAATACTAGCAATTAATGCATGCTTATTTAATTAAAATGAAAAAACTGAATGAATGTTAATGAAGCGAAAGGACTTCAAATTCCAAATTTTTCATTTAACAGCTCAAAAATGTTTTCAAGTCCATTTCTTTGCATCGAAAAAGCTCGAGCCCCTTTCAAGAGCTTTCAATGATTGGTTAGAATTTCTTAAGCTATTTGCATTTTCACAACAAGATATCTCATAAAATGTGTCAGACATTAAAAAGCATAACATGCAGCAGGTGTATTGCTTGTCCTCTTCAGTACTACTTTGCATTTTTTTTCCTTCTGTGAATTGAATAATTATTACAATCACGAACTAACTTCAATTGTTAATTCTTTAATGAACACTTACTTTAGTTATTCTGAGAGGCGTTGTTGCATGATAACCAAAGTAAATTACTTGTTAAATGCATGGAAAAAGATATAACGCTTAAATTATTATTTTATTGCCTCCCGATATTAAGTTTTATAAGCTATTTTGCATTTTATTAGCAAAATAAACGAACGTCATGTAACAAAAGAGAATTTTAATTAGTTTCAAAATTATATGCAATCTCTTGGAAGAATAATTGGTTATGTGCAGTAAATATTTACATTTTATTCAATTATGTTATGGATGCATTTTTTTATTATTTTGGGGTGATTCCATTTATATGTTTCTCTTTTGTTGTGCAGACCAGAAATAAAATTGCACAATAAAGTAATAAATAATTTAAAAGTTAATGAATCCTTGGAAGATTTTTTTTTCATTATTTTTATTATTATTTTCTTTGTGTCTTTGTGTGTTGAATTGAATAAATGCAGAAGTTAAGGAAAAGGAAATAAATTTATATTGTAGAAAATTGAAGAATAATGGGTTTATTTGTAATTTTCTGTGCAATAAAAAAGGCACCTCATTGCATTTATGATTGCTTTTGCCTCTCCAATTTTTTAAAGAATATTTTAAATGAATACTTTTAAGAAAAAATGTTTATTTTGAGGTTATTTATGAGTCGGCTTGAAATGGAAATTACAAGATTGTCATATTAGTCAGGTAGAGTAAATGAGAGAAGTGACTTTAAAATAACAAAATTGACTAGACTGACATTATCAACGACCTTAGCAGCTTTGATAAGGTTTTTTTTGGCTCTCTGAAACATGAAATAAAATTTCCTTGGACAAATTCGTTGAAGAGCATATCGATACACTTTTGAATTCTGCAGAACAGTCGATGTGGGTTTTTTACTTGTACTCACAAGATGGCGTAGAAAAAAAATTTTAATGAGATTTTGGTCGGTTTTGAGGTATTCATGAAAAATTCTCCTACGGAAAATTCATTGATGAGTACAAAGAACAATAGAAAATTGAAATCTGCAAAACAGCCTATCGAGTTTTTCGACCATCAGACGGCGCTGTGAGATGAACATGTGATTAACCCTTTCGGTCCTTTGTCCAATATATTGGACAAACTTTGTACACTCTAAATATATTTCCCTTCGCGGAATTTACGACGGTAAATTTTTGTGCGACGGTAATTTGTAACGGGAAATGCGACGGGAATTTTCAAAAGAAAAAATATAAATTTAAAACAATTTTTTTCCATTTACGAGTAAAAAAATCTAGGTCTTTTGGTTTAGGCTCAGGTCTGAAAGGGTTAACACAAAATTGATGACAACAAGATAAAAATCATGTTAAGAGTCATTGATGGCCCCTGAAGCGTCCCAGGGAGGTTTCAGAGAGCCTGGAAAACTACTCTTCGAAGCTGTCAAGCTCGTTGATGATGTCGTTGAATACTTGACGATCGAGTTGGTCCCTTGTCAGGAGGACGCTCAGAGAGATTTATTTTAAAAATGGTTTTTTTTCTGAACAAGTTTTGAGTAGAGATCATCAGTTGAGGGCTGTTGCGCTGCCGATCATAAAGTGTTTGATGTGCTGTTTAAAGAACTTGTAGTTTTGTTCTTGTTTGATGAATCGTGGTAGTTTGTTACAATGATATTCCCTTGATCAGGAGACTGTTATGGATTATTATCTAGATTTTGGCATTATAAAGTCGTCTTTTTGTGTTCTACTGTACTGGTGAAGGTTTTGAAAAGTTTTCAGTTCAATGGAGTTTTAAATCATGTTCGTATTAATATTTCTAATTAAGAGCAGACTATCCAGAACTTTCATTTGATCTACATTCAGGATTTTATGTTTGATAATTAGTTGAGATGTTCGTAAATTTTCTCGTTTATATTCAGGCCAAACAAGTGATCTGATTACTTTGTTATGTTAGCATTATTAGAGTACCTCCATATTGATATCAGATCAGCGAGGTTCTTCATTAGAAATTTTAATATTGCGTAGTCTGCACACTTTCAAGATTTTACAATAAATAAAGTACACGATTTATATAAAAATATTCAGGTGGTGAGCAATTTTTCCTACTGAAGCCTCAATTAAGCTTATTTTAGTATTTACATAAAAAAAAAATGAAAATTAAATTCATAGTCTGGAATTGCGCTTATTGAAACCACACAATATCACCTTTTAACTTTATTTTTAAGTGTTCATAGCGAATTGTATTCTTTAAAAAAATAAAAAAAACAATCAAAATTGTAAAATAATTAAAGGAAATGCAGTTGCCTCTTATTATTGCCTTTAAAAAAGTCGTTATTAAAAAAAATCGAGCAATAAAATTTATGACTCTTAAATAAGTGAATTTTTTCTTAAAAGAAAAGAAAATAAATTAATTCAAATTAAATTAAAATAAACTATTATAAATTAAATTTTATTATTTAAATTAATGTTATTCAATTAATTGAAACGCCAAAGCAAATAAGGTCTCAAGAGAAATTACAGTCATAAAACTGTTATAACTAGAATTACAATGACAAATTTTTTCTGATAAATTTCCACCATAGTCATATTTTTAATCTTTTTATTCCCAAATTCAACATGAGAAAAGTAATAAATAGCGGTGATGTTTTAAAGAATGAAATATTGCTTTGTCTTTTTTTTTGTATGTGTGTGTATAGCATACAAATATACATACATTAAATGCATTTTTTTTTTGAAATTTATGTCATTGAACATCCAAGCACATTTTTGTATCTGAAAAGTTAAAAAGCAAGGCCAGATATCAGTGGCATACATCACCATACTAGCGAGTAAAATAAAAAAAAAAGAAAATGATACAAATAATAATAATAATAAAAAGGAAAAATACAAATATTAATGCAGATACGGAAAAACACCATTAAACAGTTTTTGTTGCGTTATATAAATGGCTCATGATGCCTCGTCTCGTATTTTATGTTGTAATATATGATCTTCTTGTGCAAACAAACACACACACACACAAAATGTGAATGTTGATCATGAGATATTAAAAACGTACAAAATATTTATTATTAAATATGTGTATCACTGAGTTTGTGATAGTTCACTGTTGCAATTTAGCGAGACACACACACACCATAAATATATTGAAATAGATGAGATAGGATTTTGGCTAACAAACAATGTGTATGATGTTTGTCAGTGGACACTCATTTGTTGGCAATGTTGTTTATGATGCTAATAATAATATGATATGCGAAAAGATGCGACTTATTGCTCTACAAATTTTCTATTACTGAAATGTGTAATTCTCAGTGACTTTTTTATGTGATGGAAGGAAAATGTATTTCAACAGATCTTCTTTTTTTTTGTCATATATTTGATCTGATGTCTGTTTATGTGTCTGAATGTGTGGTATTTATTTGAAATTCAATGAATAGCTAGATGGATGGGTGACAGTAATTCAATATTATGTTTTTGTTTTAAGCAAAACAGTGCTACGTAAAACTAATTCATTTAAATCTAGACTCAATACAAAATTTCTCTTTATTTCTACGGCAATTTTTCATTGGAATTGTTTTGAGTCTCCAGGAAAAGTTCAAAAAAAATGTAAGTGATCACAAAATTGAATTAATACCCCACTGTGCTTACTTTTTTCTGATATATGTCACAATAATATTTCACGCGCGCTTGAGAAGATCACTTCAGTTTGATATGTGAACATTTATTTATTTGTTTTACTTTATTATTTTTTTCCTCTTCCTCTTCCTTTTTGTTTTGTTTGTTTATTTTTTTTTTAGTTTGAAGAATATCACCAATTTATACGCACGCAACACACACATCAAACTGAAATAAGGGTGACTGATAGAAGTAAAATATTACGTAAATATATAAGAGACACATTTTTCATCAACTTTTTTTTTGCATGTGAACCAAAATGAAACTAAGATGAAGTAATATGAGGAAAAAAATGAGAGATTTACACTTTGACGGTTTTTTTAGCGCATTTCTTGAAAATGCCGCTATTGCCCGTCCGTGTGTCTATGTCAATGTCACCTATCATTGAAAAATTTTGCCAATCATTGAAAAAATACCCCTAAAATAGGCGATTGACTCAAAATGGCCGAGATACCCAAAATTTCCGACTGAAAAACCGATATTTTCGCCTTTATAACGATAAAACTCAAATTTGAAGATTTATTTTCGGTCAGTGTATAAATTTTTGATCAAATTGGCGAATGCGCTCGTGTATATCGTTCACGATCACCCCTTGAAATGTTACCAAATCTTGTTTTTTTAATATCAAACAGCATGAAACCAAACGAATAAAATATGTGTCAAATGAAAGAAATTATTAGGAAAATGTCTTATGTGTCTGATTGTCAAGCATTTTAGATACAAAAAAAATACTTATTTTAAGGTGTTGATTGACTCACTATACCAAAAATTTTTTTTTCAACACAAAATCTCAAACTTCGAAATTTCAGTTAAACAAACATAAATGTACAATAATCAAATTCAATTTGAGACAGGCATTTATTTGTTAGTTTATCATCAACTCCAATAAATTTCCTTTAATTTTCTTTGTTTATTTGTGTCTCCATTCTATTTTAAGCCTTCAATTTGAGTGATATCCAAACATATCCTAACTAGCTGTCGTTATGCAACTACACACAGATTTTATTATGATCAAATATTTCTATAAATTTGATTCAATTGTATTTTATATCATACTCAAATTCCTTGCATTGCATTTATTTTGAGCATTAAATTCTTCTTATTGAAATATTTTCTTGATAAACACAAAATTGGTCTGATTATATTTCAATCTCAAGTTATGTAGAACAGAATTCCCCTTAATTGAAGTAAAAAAAATATCAAATGATTAATCAAAGCAATCGAAAGACTTTCATTTCTGGGGCAAATACACACATTTTAAACTTAAAACCATAAGACATTTTACGTGCATTGAATAATTACTGTTGCATCAAATGTGTGTGTGTGTGTGATATGAAATTGTTTTAACTATCAAAACAACAATAAGAAGAATTTCATACAACAGTTAATAAATAGTAAATAAAACAAAAACCAGGAAATGTTATTTGGTAAAATTTTTTTTTTCACTCAAATTAAAAGCTACCCTTTGGA
The DNA here is from genome assembly GCA_900002565.1 of Culicoides sonorensis. Classification (NCBI taxonomy): domain Eukaryota; kingdom Metazoa; phylum Arthropoda; class Insecta; order Diptera; family Ceratopogonidae; genus Culicoides; species Culicoides sonorensis. The sequence goes on along the minus strand of LN483507.1, from coordinate 247,876 downwards.
AAAATTTTGCGTGATTTTCAATAACTTTGGCGTGATTTTAATTAACCTTCATCCTGTCCAAGGACTTTTATAAAATAAATTTAACCGTTATTTTTTTTTATTTGAATCGTGCTTTAATTCTACAAGGCAATGTCATTCGAGTATGTTTAATACAGAAAATTTAAAATAACAGACCTTTTTGAATTTTAAATCCCCTTTAAACACACTAGGCTTTCAACTAAGGACAGGATAAAGGTTAAATTTTCATGTATTTTTATATTCGGATAGATTTTAAATATTTTTTTAATAAAATATCTGTATGCAATGTTTGAGATATGTCAATTTAAAATAAAAATCACGCAAATTTTTTCCAATGGGTAAAATAATGTATTTGATTGCACTTTCCTATAATAAGAGCACAAACAAATACGTTTATTTTAAAAATATTTATTCAAAATGTGTTTCAAGAAATATTAAGATTCAATTTTCAAAAGATATTTAAGAGATTTTCCTTAGCCTCAACATGCATTTGTTTATATGTACGATACAAGTAAGTGGTAAAACTCTTCAGAAAAACGATGTGGCTTGATAAATGTGATTTTATTGTTATATATAATTTAAGAGTAATTCTGGATTTTAAAATAAAATATTGAAGATTTCGGACATTGTATTGAATATAAATCGATTTTAACTTTTTGCTTCCAACACACAGTAAGTTGAAAACGCACCGTAGTACAAAAAAGTTTGGTCTGCAGATGGAGATCTTCGATTGTAGTCCACACATATGACACAGGGTGGTTTGCGGGGCGTTTACAGCTTACTGTGAAAGCATTTGATATGAAGCATTTGACTGAACTTCAAGACTTAGCTTTTTCTGTTTGGACGACTATTAAATTTATAGGTTTATTTTTAGATTTTTCCTAATTTTTCACACAAAACTCAATAATCCGAACCTTTTATGAAAGAAAGGGTTAATAATGTAATTTTTTAACCCATTTGATAAGCATAAAAGCATTTTACTAATCAATTTTTTATTTTTTGTTTCTTTTCAGGTATGTACCTTTTTAAATTTATTACTCAAATATCATATTCATTTATTGAGACAAATTTCTGTGTTATACGTTAATTTTCATGATCATTTCCTGGTAAGTCATGCTTTTCTAAATCACAAGCTAAAAAACTTTTCAACGGAATTTAAGTGTTTTTTTACTTTCAACCTTTCAATGCATGAATTGTGAAATAATGGAGATAAAAAATCATTATAGGAAAATCGAGTATCGATGATGAGTTCTTCATTAAAAGAGATTTCCAGGCGTCAAGTTTATGTTTACTCATGACATTTTTTATAGACGTTGCGATGCATTTAGAACGATTTCATGGTGTTCAAGCAACATATGTTCTGCTCTGCTACTTTTTTTCATATGACCATGATCAGTGGCACTTTTGTGTTCTTTGAACCGATCTGCTTTGTCCAACATAAATCAAGTTGCAGTCTTTGCAAGATTTTTCGTAGATACCAGCGGTAGTGAGTGGTGGTAGTGGATCTTTGTAGTTACTTAATTTGTGTCGTAGTGTGTTGGTGTTTCGTGTGACAATATTGATGTTGTATTTCTTCAAAACTGATGAAAGAGGGTTGGACAATTTAGGGAAGAAAGTGAGACTAATGACTTTTTATGACTCTCTAGAGGTTGTTAAGGTTGTTCGTCATCTAGTATGATGTAGTTGAGTCTGTTCTAATAAATTAAAAGCTTGATGATGTATCTATCTCGTTCCACTCTTACTTCGTTGAAAATAGCATGAGCCCAAAAGGACCCTTATAGCTATCGATGGAGCGTTCTAAACCAAACCCTATTCATCTTCAAGGCTATAAAAATAAAATTAAAAAAGTGTTAGATGGAAAAATTGCACGAAATGCAGTTAACCTTTATTCTTTTCATATTTAAATTAAATTTCTTTTCCTTATTCAAATATTTTTAATAGATAAACATTTGAACGTAAACACTCCTCTTGAAGAGCAATTCAAACAAAATCATTATGTTACGCGATATAATTTTTTTATATTTATTGGAATTACACGTGTGTGTTATGATTTGAGGTAAAACATGTGTGGTGTATTTTAAATTAAATTATAAATTTTTTATTGAAAGAACTTCTTTCGATTTGGAGTCTCATCTTAAATTTGAAATACGAAATACGAATAAATACGAAAAAAATCATCTCAATCACGGTCTTGGTATGAATATCATTGACCAAATATTCCGAATCTAACTCAAAACATGTATGATTTAAAACAAAGAATAACTTTTCTCGATATTTTCCATTTTTTATTATTTGACTTTATTTCATTTTCTTTTTTTTTCATTTTTATTCAAAAGACTACAACAATAACTTACACAATATCATTTTTTTTTTCGTTTATACTTCATTTTTTTATCAAGTTGAGTGATATGCATATTCGTTAGTTGTTTCGTGTTCGTATTGTTTTTTTTTTTAAATTAAAATACAAAACTGGAAGAGAAGGCAAGACAAGGCAAAGCAACAACAATTTAAAAAATAAATGAATTGGCTATCAACAATACAAAAAAAAGAAAAAGAAATTAAAACGCATAACTTTTGAATATTTATTTGGAGTTTTTCGTTTACCTTATTCTTTGGTGTTCTAGCACAAATAATTGTTTAGAACAAATTTGAAAAAAAAACTTTATCACAAAAAAAAAATGTATCAAAAAAATAAAACAACCGTTGTTGCCTTGAAGGTAAATTAATTTCAATACGAATAAAAATATTTAAATAACAATGTAATGAAATTTTCCTTTTCTGACAGGTTCGTCGTTTTTTTTTGTTCTATCATACAAAATTACTTATTGATAAAATTATGATTGAATGAGTTATTGATCATATTTACTTTAAATCACAAAATTTTACCTGAATGTTTAAACAATTTGATTTTTTTTATTTTATTTTAATATTTACTGTGTTGAAGAGTCCCTGACATTGACGTCAGAATATTGAAATCACTTGAAATTAGATTTACATCTGCAGGCACTAAAATTGCTTTTAATGTTTTTGAATAAATTATTTGATTCGTAGAATCAGGATAATATATTTGTGCTGTTTGAGCTAAAGAATTACAACAAAAAAATATAGTGGTTTGGATACAAGGTAAACTTCATAGGTAAAAATAAATTATTTGCTTTCGGTCATGAAATGTTTTCGCAAAATTATAAAATTTATTATGTAATTTTTTTTTGGGTTTTCTTATTATTATTATTGTTTTTCCAGTTTTTCGTCGAAATTCAAGGCAAAATTTATAATGAACTTTCATTTCTGCATTATCTTTAAGGAAGATGTGGCGTCTGGCAGTTTTGTTGACTAGATCGGATATTATCAATCAAATTTTTCCAATTTTTTTTAATGTATGGTGCTACGATTAGTGTTGAAGTTGGATCTTATGAAAATTTGTGTTTCAATCTCTCAATTGATCACTTCATACGAGGTCTAAATTTTCATGAGTAAATCTCTAGAAACAGAGACTTACTTGAGAAACCTAGATGCAGATTAGAGCTCTGTAAAGTCAGAATTTCCTATTCTGGTCCTGATGTCTTTAACGACCTTACTAACTTATGTAAGTAAGCATCTGACAGTCAAAACTTTAATAAAAGAATTCAGGTTCACATTTCTCAGAATCTTAACAGACACTTGAGATATTGATCAGATCAGATTAGCTTTCTAGGACGGTCTCAGAAGAGAACCAGCACTCACTCCTAAAGACGTCTATTGTGCATACTCATTATCATCATATCTGATGAAGAAGGAACCAAATCTAAAAAACAACTGGTTCAGAGAATCATTTGCACATTGGATCTCTTGAGTCAAAATGACTGAGGTGATAGTCTATAGTACAATGACCAGTGAACATTCCAAGTACAAGTCTGAGCTCATTACGGTTCAATCTAATCAGATGTCTAGATAAACCGGAATCAGGTTCCTTGATAAAGAGACGAGTCTACCTAAGAGTACCCGCCTGATTTGACCACCATTCACTGAGAAGCCTCTGCAGCCTTCCTGTAAGACTGGTTTTGGTGAATAATTGATGGCAGAAATGAAATTTCTAGCAAGTATATCAGCTTGTTCGTTACCATGCACATTTCTGTTACCTGGCACCCAAACAAGTGATATCGATAGCCTTCTGTTTCTATTTAGTAGCTGGTGGGTTGCCGTGAAAGGCTACGCTTGCTTATTATCAGCACACTATCTTTTGTTTCATCTCTCTAAGTTTTCTACTAATCTTTCATTTTTCATGTCAAAATAACGTGATGTATCGGTTTGATGGGGTGAAGGTGGCCACTTCTTCAAAGCGTAAGCACTGAATTAGCTTGCCTTTTTTACTCCTTTTAGACAGCGGAATTTCCAGGAACCTCAAAATTTTAAATATAGCGAAATAATCTTCCTGAGGTTTTTATTAATTTCAATGATTTTAGAAATTCCTAGTAACTCTCAGTAATTTTCCGACATTTTCAACTGTTTCTGATAATTTTGTGATTTTTTTAAATTCCTGCAGTTTAATGGATGTCCTATTAATTTGAGATAGATTTTTCTATATTTTGAATTTTCCTGATCTTGCCGAACAAAATTTACATATCGTACCTTAAACGTCATTTTTCTTCACAATTTTGAGTTTAATTCATTTTACACAAAAAAAAAACCGTTGAAAAACGGTAGCTTTTTATATAAATCAAAGAATTCATATGGTACAGGATTGAAAATGGTACAACATTCCAGTGTTTAACGACAACATAAAAATCGATTTAACGTTATTTCCTCGGATATGTTCGGGCATTTGAAGGGAAATCAAATGAACGGTGTATGACTGTTATGTAACGTTATTTCATATTTATTTGAAATGTTTAAAAATAAATAGAAAAATTCTTCAAATAAATTATGAATTTACTGAATTGAAATTCAAATTTAATTTTTTTTTTGATATTGTATTTGATACAAAAAGGAAAATTTTAAAATCTTAATACATGTTTTTATTTAAAATCAAAATATCTAATTTTATTGTAACGTATTTTTATCTGTATCTACAAAGCACATTCAAATATTTCCATTACAATTCAAATTTTTGGTAGATAACAACGAATCCTGGAATTTGAAGAGGGGAAATTCCGATACGAGTCAAGAAGAATTTCACCATCTTCCAAATTTAACAGTGTAAAAATTTTATCGATATTTTCTTCTACACATTTATATTCCTTCCGTACAATGTGGTCTAGATAACTTTTAATGTTGATACTATTTTTCCTCGTGTGTACACGTGTATATGGTGTCTATGTGTGTAATTTGTGAAATGAACATGGAAAATGTCCGCGCATAATATTTCCCTTCTTCCTCAATTGAGATTCATTTGACTCAAACTGGCATTGGATTTTTATTTGTTCATTTTAGGCTACCAACCATATCCAAGACCAGGACACATACAAAAATGTACGTAGTGTGTATGGATTGAATTTCTATGGAAAATGCATGGAAAAATGTTTGTGTGTGTATTCAATGAATGTGTAAGCGAGTTCTCATATCGTGTGTATTTTGTGTTTCCTTTCCTTTTGTCTAACTAAAGTTTCGAATCAGTTTGATTCAGTTAGAGCTGTGTCGCCTTACGGTTTAGTACGAATTTTAGTTCTAGAGTATCAAATCATCATCTCTCCCAAAAAAAAAAATAATAATAAAATATATATTTAATAGTAAATAAATATATATGTTTACTTAAAAAAAAAATATCGTAAAAGATAAAGAACAAAATTGTTTTGTAACAAAAATAATACAAAGTCTCTTACGCAGAAACGGTTAAACGGAAAAGAACTTTTAACTCATTTACGAGAGAGAAATCTTTTAATTATTATTATTAAATAATTTTTTCTTTTACGTTTTTGTAAAATAAAAAGAAAACATTCAAAATATCATATTTTTGGTTTCATTATACAAAAATATTTCTTCGTTTACTTGAGAGATTTTCTTTTGCTCGATACGCGGAAGAAAAAAGTGGTGATTTGATTGAATACGGAAAAATAGGAAAGAAGCACAGGAAATATAAAAATACAGAAAATTTAAATTAATTTATATATGAAAGTTTTTAAATCGATTCGGAAACGCCTTTTTCTCACGTTTCAACAGTGTGAATCCTGTGCAGGACTTTAACCCTTTTTCAAAATAAAAAGGAAATTTAAAGTGATTTGAATTGAAATTCTTAAATTTTTATTTTAATTCAACAAATATAACATTAAAAAATTTTTTACTTTAAAACTTAATAAAAAAATAACAAAATTTGAATAAAAATAAAATAATTTCACAGTTTGTGACAACAAAAATAAGTTTATTAAAAAAAAATTTACACTGTGTTATTTTCTCAAAGGAAAATTCAAGACAATCTTTCATTGAAATAATAGTAAGAAAATAATAACAAAAAAACAAAATAAATATTAAAGTAATAATAACAAGATAAAAAAACAAAAATAATAAAGAAAAGTGTTTGTGTGATCCTTATTCCGACTTAAGTTAAAAAAAATTAACACAAAAAAAAATATTAATTACATTTGAAAAGTTTGTATACAGAATTTTCTATTAGAGAAAAAATGTTTTTTTTTATTTTGATTTTTTTTTTGAATATTAGTCATATTCAATTTAAAGTCTTAATTTTTCATTATTTATTTTTGATCGAAAAAAAAATAGAAAATAGATTAGATAAAATTATAATACTAATGATGATGATGAAGGTGGAACCTAATAAAAAAAATTATATGAAATTCATTTTTTTGAATGAATTGACGAATTTCCTGAAAAGCAATGAGAAAATTAACAATGTTGCCGGATTTCACTCCTGCAAAATTTGTTTTAGGATTTAAGAAAGTACTAAAAAAATAAGACATGGGTAAATAAAGTCAAAGAAAAATTTAAAACAAGACGATAGACAAAACATAAAATAAATCGCCTCTGGGTTTCGCTCTTTTTCATTTTTCCTTTTAAAGGGAGATTACTCTGATTTTTTTTTCCTTAGTAACTTTTTAAAATAAGTTTGTAGATTAATTTTATTCAGCTTTCTTCTTTTTTGTTGACATTAAATCGAGCAATCAATTATTTTAAGAAAAAAAGATTTATTTGAATTAATTTCAAATTTTATTAGTCACATTTTCCTTCAATTTTCAAATTTTTTGTCCTTCTTAAATTTTCCTATGCATCAAAAATTTAAGAACAATCAAAACAGAGCATTTTATTTAAACTGCTTCCGGAATCTGAAGTTCTACAGGCCCGTTTTGTCATTGAAATGAATTTTTTTTGAAGTTTTTTTAATTAAAAATATAAAATTCTGGTTGTAATTAGGTAATTTTAATTTAAAAAAAATACTGATTGGGTCAATTTTTTGATAAAATGTTATAAGAATTTTGCAAAAATCCAAAAATTGAAGTATTTTTGGTGTTTTGCATTTAAAACCTTATGAGAAATGAGTTACATGACGAGAAATCAATCAAAATGAAATTTTATTTAATTATAAAAAAAATAAATATTCAATAAGTTCCTCGTCTGTTATTTTTAAAGTCTTATTAATTTATCAGTATTTTGTATCAAGTGAAAAAGTAATTAAACTAATTTTTTTAAATAAAAAAAAATAAATTACGGTGTAAAAATTCAAATTAAAAAGTATTATAAAAATAAATTTATGATTTTCTTCAATAAAAACTCCAATTATTACAATAAATTTTTTAAAAGTCTTATAACTTTAAATTGAAGAAATTGAAAAGTCTCAATGAAGCAATTATTTTTTATTATTCACATTAATTTATTGTTGCCTCTTTTACTTTAAGTAAATTTATTGAGTATTTTCTTTTTTTATTTTTTTTTTATTTTCTCAAGTACTTGAAATAATAATAATAATAAATAAATAAAATATTTTAACCGTGAGCCATAATTTTCATTTTTATTCTTTATTTGAAATTTTGTGTGTTTAATGAAAGAAAAAAAAAGAAAATGAAAATGAAAAAGGAAAATAAAGTAAAATAAAGCCAATAATAAGGAAGATTTTGAATAAATTATCAAATTAAATAATGTGGAAGAATTTTTATTTTTTTGTGAGTTACAATAAAGATGATGATTAATTTTTATTTATTTATTGCTCTTGATTATTATGATCATGAATTTTTATAAAGAGAGAAAATTAAAGAAAAATTTTATTGAGACTTTGTCAAAAAATTTTTTTTATTCAATTATTTTAAGAGAGGTCCATAGAAGCATTTGCTAAGTTAAAACTAAGAATTTTTTTTTTTGAACAACTTTCCTGAAGAAAGCTCTCATGAAAATCTTTTTTTCTTATATGATTTTCCCAATTAAATCTCTTCCAATAAGATTAATTATTTAAAATAATTTCGTGAATTTTTCTTAAATGTACTTTAAGATTTTTGATAATACAGTAAAAGTCCCAATTATGGATACGAAATGTTCGAATACCTGTTCCTTGCTGAGAATAAAACAAGGACATCCTTTAAATGTAAACAATAAATTTAAACAAAAATAAAAAAATTATGACATATAAATACATAAATCTTAACATGAATACAAATTAAATTTTTTTGATAACTAGCTACGCTGGATCATGAATCGTGACAAAATCTTTAAGGGAATACCTGAATTCGACATTATGAGAATCAAAAGTGGAGTTGTACAGGAATTCGAAAAATTTTTTTTTTTAGACAGGCAAGAATCTTATGATGAACTTTGGGAAAGCGATATTTTTTTGATGTTATCAGAAAAATATGATACATCGTTTGATTTAAATTCTGAAAACAAAGATTAATGTCGTGAGTTTTTCGAATACATTGACGATATGGAGAAGATGAATAAAGTTCCTTAAAAAGCTCATATGAGCAATTAATTAATTTTTATTCAAAATTAAAGAACTCCGAAATGGAGAATTTATGGTCAGAGGAACAAAATAAATTTTTCGCATTTGCTGTAAAACTTTTTTTTATTTAAATTTCTTTCAAAAATTTGAAAGGAAAAAAATATTAAACATTTAAACGGAAAATTTAAATTATCCAATTTTAGAATATGTCGTTGATTGGAATTCTTACTGTAAATGAATAATTGAATTTGATTTAAGATACCAAAAACTTTAAAATTGAATTTTTCATTCACCAGTACGACAAAATCAAAAAAAAAAAAAACAAAAGCAATACAAAATAAAAAAACCACATCATTTAAATTTGATTTATTCAAAAAAAAAACCCAAAATAACATCCGTCTATACTTCTTTGAATAACAAAAAAAAATGAATGGTAAAATGAATGGAAAAACAAAATGTTTTGACTTGTGACCGGAAATTACGATAAAAATCTTATTTTATTTGTGTGCCTTTTTTTTTATTTAACATTTTTGTGTCCTAAGCATACTAAAAATTTATTCCAAATTAATATGAGGTTAGTACAAAAACGTTATTGTACCTTTTTTGTGATTGTATTCAAAGTAAAATCGAAAACACACACACTTTTTGGTAGGCACAACAATGCACAATCAAAAGAAAAAATTACAGACGAAACGTGTCGTGAATTTAATATAAAATTTAAGTTAAGGTGTAACTTTGAATAATAAGTAATATAAAGGTCTGTCTGATTCATTTCAAAGCATACCTGTCCTTTAATGTCCAACCAACACAATTTTTTTAATGTGAGAACAAGAACTAACGAATAACAATAATGAAATGTACAAAAAAAAATGTAATAATAATAATAGATCTAGATAAAAACGTAAAACCTGAGGATTAATTCCATCTGTCTGGATATACAACTGAGACCAAACCGTTAAAACATAAATGTTTCTATTTAAGTTGAGGTTACAAAATCAGCTGGTGGTTGATTGCTAATGTGATATTTTAATAATCGTAATGAAAAAATAATGTAAATATGAGAAATAGTCATGTTTTTTCATTTTATTTTATTTCAATTCAAACTGCTCACTTATGGTTTGAAACAGAAAATCCCATTTTAATCCTTAATTCTATTTATTTTTCTCTCCATTTTATTCTCATTTTCTACATTGAATTTTATAAGTGATGATGAAATGAGACATTTATAAATATAATTTAAATAATAAAAAAAATCACATTTACATGGCATTGTTATAACTTTAAATGACACTACTTTTGATTAAACAAACATGACATGGAATTGCTTCATTTTTCTCTACATAATTCATATAATTTTATTTTATTTTTTTGAAATGAAGGCAAAAAAAACACAGTTGGAAATTTAATAATAGAAAAATCATAGACATCCGACGACGACGACGACTATTTAAATTTAAAATGTGACTGAGAAGAAAAAATTTACAATTCTATGAGTTGAATAAGGAAAAAAAGAGTGCAAAACTGGAACTCATTTGAATTTTTGATCCTTCTGTTTGAATAAAATATAAAAATAATATTGCAGCTGTGATTCCATTGCAAAATGTATAAAAAAGTTAAATTCAAATGACGAGCTAAATAATCATAATAATAATAAAAAAAAGGAAAAGATTAAGTAAAAGTTTTCCCACTTTTTTTTATTTCTTTTGTTTTTTTTTTATACATATTTTATTATTATTTCAATTCACCGCGTGACCAAGAATTGACTGACGATGCTATGACGACACTATCGTTGTTATATGTCAATAATAATAAAAGAAAGAAAAAAAAAGTTAAAGAAAAGTAAAAGGAATGTAATTTTAAAAACAACACAAAAACAGAAGTAGAAAAAAAAAAGAATGTTAAGAAAAACGCAAGGGAAAAATTAAATCGTTAAAATCATTTTAGACGCTCAGTTTTTCTTTTTGTTGTTGGTGTAACATTAAAACATATAAAATTATATCTGTATTAATAAAGAAAAGAAAAGGAAACAACCGGCATAATATTTTAATACAGTGTTTTTTTCAACTTTCTTATATTTAAACCTCAAATTGTTCTTTTCCTGTTTTGAATGCTTGTCATATTCGAATTCAACTCATGAGAGAAATTTTTATTCCTGATTTTCTTGAACTTGATCTGGAGAAATTTCAAGTACACTGTTTTAAAAATTTTTATAACCCTTTGAACACCACTAAGAAGCTTTGAAGACAATTTCCTATAAAATTTTAAAAATCAATTGATCTAATTCTTAAATGACCTTAATCTGATATTTTGGGTCAAATTTACAATTTAAATGGAAAATTCAATTAAAAATAACATTTTTTGGCTGATATTTTCCAGCGCTCTAAAAACAGTTAACAATAGTAGCTTTTGCTAAGCTAAAGCAGATAAAATTATTTTCATTTGGCTTTTGCTAAGCTAAAATTGAAAAAAATATTTTCATTTAGGTTTTGCTAAGCTAAAGTTGAAAAAAATTATTTTCATTTAGGTTTTTTCAAAGCTAAAGTTGAAAAAAATAAATTTCATTTACCTTTTGCTAAGTTAAAGTTGAAAAAATGATTTTCATTTGGCTTTTGCTAAGCTAAAGTTGAAAAAATAATTTTCATTTAGGTTTTTTCAAAGCTAAAGTTGAAAAAAAAATTTCATTTGGCTTTTGCTAAGCTAAAATTGAAAAAATTATTTTCATTTAGGTGTTTTCAAAGCTAAAGTTGAAAAAAATTATTTTCATTTAGGTTTTTTCAAAGCTAAAGTTGAAAAAAATAATTTTCATTTAGGTTTTGCTAAGCTAAAATTCAAAAAAATTATTTTGATTTGGCTTTTGCTAAGCTTAAGTTGAAAAAAATATTTTCATTTAGTTTTTGCTAAGCTTAAATTCCAAAGAATTATTTTCATTTTGGTTTTGCTAAGCTAAAGTTGAAAAAAATTATTTCATTTAGGTTTTGCTAAGATAAAGCATAAGTTAATTTTTTTTAGCTTTTTGCTTTCTCTAAGCTAAGCAAAAGCGAAGGTTTTCAAGTCCTGATTTTTCCAGTAAATTTTTTCATAATAGTCAAAAGTTCGATTTAAATATGGCCAAATGTAATTTTTTTTACTTTCTAGTATAATTTTTATTAAAAGGGGCCCTTAATGGGTTAAAATTGTATTTAATGAAAAAAAAATCTTATAGACCAAGACTATTGATGAAAAAGAAAATGAATAAAAACAGCTCTCACTTAAACATTTGAATATAAAACATTTAATATTATAATCCCATTTCCCTTATATTTCCCCCTTGAATTTTTTTTTGTGTATTAACTTACATTTTCATACACATTCAATTTCATTTCTAAGAAAATACTCACACACACACATTTATACAACTCGAATGTGTGTCAGTTTTATTTACATTGAGAAATTAAAAAGTTTTAAAAACGAAATGAAACCATTAAGAAGTCTGTGTTCTGTTTAGATATAATAATAAAAAAATAATGTTACAAAGAAAAAAAAAACTAATAAAAGAAAAGAAAAGCGAAATTAAAAGAATTGAAATAAATACGTATATAAAAAAATATTGCTTTTAAGGTTTAGGTAAAAAAAAATGTTACAAAAACGAAAAAAAAATTTGATTCGTTAATTTCTACTTTTGAACTTTTTTTTTGACATGGATCACAAAATATTTTTATTGCAATATTTTGAACTAATGAGGAAATTTTTTTTATTACTTTTTACTTTTAATTCGTTTTTTTCGTATTTTTATATCCATAATTTATTATTTGATTTGAAATCATTCAAGGGGTGAAATTGAAATAAAAAAAATATAAGTTGAAATTTTTTTAAAATACCAGTCGACCAGAAGCGAAAATTTTCATTGTGGCTTTGGAGCTTAATTTTTAAATTAAACGTGTTTGCTAAAATATGAAACCAAAATTTTCTTATTTTTAAGTAAGAAATTATTTTGCAATTTTTCATTATCATCATCATCATCATTTTATTGTAATATGACTCAAATTGATTTGACCCACTTTGATTTGAGTCTAACAAAATCTTATTTATTTAATGCTAGAATATTTAACCTGAAGGTCAATTTAAAAACGTTCTTGGTTGTCGTTTTTCTTGTCAAACCAGAAAAAGAAGGAAAATATAACGAAAAAAAATAAAAATAAAATTGTAAAGAAAAGTTAATAATCATAATACTTTACTCTGTAATAATAAAAAAGCTATAAAAAAGTGAATCAAAAGAAAGAAAAGAAAATTGGAATAAAAAAATATAAAGTCATAAAAAACCAACATCACGAATTATCTACAAATAACGACAATTTGAAGCAAAAGGAAAGCCGTATATCATCATAAAAGGAATAATTCAGCAGTAAAAAGACCAAAAAAAAAATCCGAAAGGAGCAAAAAAAAAATAAAAGAATAATCACAAAAAAATCATTGTGTCATAAAACGATATGTTGGCAATGTCAACACTAATGATGCCAGCACCAACAATGGCTTTAGGTGCACCACAATTGGCTGTTGGTCCACACAAACCACACGAAACCAAATTGTTAGCAATACATCCGGCCCACTCGCAACCGCAGACAACTCCACAACAAGGTAATATTAATAAAATTCTAGAAAAAAAAAATTCTATCTCAATTTTAACATCCAATAAATGAATTTCAAAAAAACAGTCCCATTAATTGTTATTAAATCATCATTTTATTGTCATCATGTATTAGAGATACCCGAACATGGATGATGTTAAAATTTCTTTTATTAAATTATCATTATTATTAAATTTTTGCAACGTTTTACATTTTTTTTTTTGTAGCTGCGTTGCATCAAGCACAGCAACAGGCAGCCCAACAACAACAAGCAGCTGCAGTTGCACAACAGAATCAATTGAACCAGGCCGCTGCCGCTGCAGCCGCTCAACAACAGCAACAACAAGCTCAGCAACAGTTGCAACAACATACTCCAAATTCATCGAATAATAAACAAGGTAAAAAGCAAATTATTACACAGCGTTCAAAGAATTTTCCTCTCTCATTCATGCAGTATTCAATGTTAGTTCAAATATGATACGTAAAATATCTTATCATAGTTTAGTGCACTATGAAATTTAGACATTGAAAAAGGGAACGTCTGTTGATGATATTTCAATAATTCAATAATAATAATATTTTCATATAAACTGCGTATTGTTGTTCTTTCTTTTATCGTTGTTCTCATGAATATGATGATGCTACATTTCGATATATATGCAGTTTTTTGATAAATTTTCATAAACGTTACAATTCATACTGCAAATAATATTACAAAATGCCTGTAAATGCACATCTAACATAGATCATCCTTATTTCGATATAACATTTGATAAATTCATAGAAAATCGAGAGTTGAGACGAGTATTACGGGGAAAACGACAATGTACCTGTACAAAATTATTAGTATTATTACAAAAATTTTATCATATATAAGACAACGAAACAATTTCATATTCATTGTATTTGAGAGGAAACATGAAATTGGTATTTTACTACAAATATTCCCTTGTTACCGTAAAAATCCCTATTTTTAAGTACAAGAAAAGATAAAATTATGTAAAGCATGTGGAATATGAATGGATATGTTACCCAAATTTAAACTCGTGATATTATGATGATGATGGAACTTATTGTTAAAAGATACAGAAGAAAGTACAGCAATATTCATATCAAATATGTGATGTCTGTTAAAAAAAAAAATTACATATAAAATAATAAGGCTGAAAGTTAACATGTAAAATCTTGTATTATTTTTCTGCTTTACAAAAATTCTTTTAAAAGAAGCAAAAGGTGAACAAAATATTTAAATCATCTAAGAATTTTCTGTTTTATTATGTTAACAATCTTTGTTCTCAAGTATGGATTTAATATTGAATACTTTAAGGAAAATTGTTTTTTTTCTGTAGCAAAATGAGCAAGTTAATGTTAAGTAAAGAGAAATATGTTTTCATGTAAGTTTTTTTTATCTCTTCATATTTTATTTGAGGTATTTGTTATGATTTTGACTGTTATTTAAAGTCTAGGATAACTTTAAAAAATAAATTTAAATTCACTATTTTAGATTCAGATTATAGGGATTATAAGTCTGCACTCAGACAACTGATGGTCTGGGCCCAATAAGAATACCCGTTATCATCATTCGAGGTACTTAGCTTTTATCCTCACATCCCAACCAGGTGCCACCTTTATCTATTAAATTGAGTAGTCGGTTAAAGGAACATTCGAAAATGTAAAATGGTCGAAACGAGATTCGAACTGTCAACCTTAGGACTATTATTTCGTAGGACGTTACACAGCATTTAAAAAAGAACAGCCAAGAAACAGCTCCCAAAGCTAAACGATGGAGGTTTTTCATTGATCCTTCCTAGGTCCGGTAGCTGGTACATAGGTAACCACAGTCATGTATCCTCAACTATGTTGTGCTTCGGTGGTTTCTTGGTTCTGATCCGATTAATTTTAACCCACTCGCTTTATACCTATATGAGTACCTGGTACAGGAACTGATGGATCGATTATCAGATTACTATTCATTGGAAGGTTTGCATTCCATAAATTTTTCCATTCTCTTTCTACATTAAAGTTATTTGATAGTCCAACACGATAAAACGCTTTATACAATCAGTATTAATTTATGTGAAAACTACAGTTAATTGTCATAACGTCCTGTAATTTAATTTAAAGCTGTGATAAACATCATCCTAAAGTTGGACTCCAACCACAAGTAACGCTCTTAAGCCTTTCTTCTGGCAGTTCGATAGCTTGAGACTGGTCCATTGTAGTCAAGTAAAGCTTTTTGAATTATATTGAGGAGCTTAAGATGATTATCTTCAACTGATAACTTTTACTAAGTAAAGTCATTGCTTACCTTCAAAAAAAAAACGACCCATTGCAATTAATGGTTAGAATTTGATAAAACCTCATAAATATCAGTTTCTGTTTCAATTTCATTTTATCTGCAATATGAAAATATTTCAAGTTTCAATAAATTGGCTATTTAATTTTCTACATGACAACATTCCCAGAAGAATCAACTTTCAAAAACATTTATCAAGAAAATTAAATATTATTCATATTTGAATAATAATATTTATCATTCGAGATTTTATGTTATTTATCAGGAAGATATATTTGAAAATATTTGAAAAATAAACTTCCCACATATTTCCTCTCATATCAATTATTTAGAAAATTGTATAAATTGTATAAGCAAATATTGCTCTAGAATCAAGTTTTCTGATTTTTATAAGCCTTTTTGTTTTTAAAGGAATTAACTTAAATACGAAAATGCATAATGCACTTATATTCTTTAAAAAAATCACAAAAGCTAAAATCTGAATATTAATTCCCATTTCCACTGTTTAATTTAAACATCACCATTACTCGGAATTACGCGAGATTAAAACAATCCATCCCATTTTCCAAGTAACACATTAAAATTTTAATCTAAATGTAAGAAAACTGCAGCATTAAAACTTTAATCAGCTTATTCATTCAACTTTTAATCAACATACTGAAAAAAAAACTGTAACTGCTCAAAGTCATACCACGTTGTCGTGTTACTTGTCGCATCTTGATGCAAAATGTAATGCATGTGTCACACAACTTTTCGTTACAACAAAAAAAAAATACATATTAATGTTGAAAAAAGCACACACATATTTTTTTTTGCAATGTAATGAAGAGAGTTCACAGTTCATGCAAAAAAACACATAACTAATATGTGATAACCATCAACAACAATAGCTCATAGTTGAACATATTTTAAATTGGTTGTTATTCACTATTCACTGTTCACAGTGTTCACAAAGAAAATAAAATATTAATATTATGCAGTGGTGGAAAGTTGTATATGTGTGTAGAGAAAAATAAGCATAATTTGATCACGTAAACAAGATGTCATGCTAAGGTGATTAATGCAAATTTTCTAATTCGTGTCTCTATTTAAACATGTCTACACAAACGATTGTTCAGATGTATAAACATATCAGTCACAGGCATTCCCAGGAATTAGAAAAATAATACTGAGCGTGTAATACATGAGAATTTCATGCTTATGTAAATCAAACAAGTTATCGCTTTTCATTATTTATAAGAAGTGTAAGAGAAAAAGAAAAATTGTTGGATTGCATTTTTTGTTCATATAAAAGAAGGATTTCGTAGTCTTGCTACAGAATTCTTCGAGTGTTCCTTGAACCTTCAGATTGGACATTAATCAATAATGTATGGAATTGATTGTTCTGCTGCACCACAATCACATTTAGCTGAATCAATCACACCCCACTTGTTGAGACAATAATTACATCTACCTTGATTTGTACGAATGCGATTTAAAGTAACCCACAGTTTTCTATTTGAGTTCATTCGTGCAACTTCTTTTGTCGGATCATGTATCAATTCATTGTTTGAAGGTTGGTTTGTTTCCCATGCTAATTTCCATTCAATTTTGATGTCAAATGCTCTTAAGCTTTCATAGATTGTCCAAAATGGTTTTAGTGAAAATAGTCTAAAGGCTATATTTATAAAATAACCACAATAGGACTCTTTGAGACCTCAATGTTGCCCTTGTAAAGCCTAAAAATAAATGTTTATATCGATCTTTGAATATTCCTTTAAATTTTATAAGAGAGCTCTATTTTAATTGAAACCATAAACGAAGAATTAGAAAATAATTCTAACAAAGAAAAATAATTTCTGCTTAAAATAATATGAAAAGACATTTTAAGGAATGACAAAACAAACGTAATAATGCATAATTTACATTAAAATACACTTCATAAACTACCATGATTGTTCTTTAATTTTGTCTCTCTCTGTGATATTTTAAATGCCTGACTAAATACAATTCCATATTTACAGTAAAACGACACTATTCTTCTTTTTCCTATTATATGTTATTTTAAGTTTCAAGTATTTTCTAAAAGCTTAAAAGTGTGTGTGTGTGTGTGTGTGTGTGTGTAAGTGTATTAGAGAAACAGAGTTTGTCTGAATTAATCATGCTTATTTAAACTTGAATTATTTTTAGTATAGTATGAATTTATTTTACATTAAAATTTTAGTATAATAATAACAACGATGAGTTATGCAATCTTCATTCTTCTTCGTTTTCCGTTTCCTTTTCAACTGAACCAGCTCTTTGCATAGCACTCTTGAATTCATTATGTGCATACAAAAAAAAACTCTTCTTACAATTATAATTAGTATGTTTTTTTTCTATGTTACATTTTCCATCATAAGAAGGAAAACCTTAAAATGTGTCTTGTACAATGAATTTTGCAAAAAAAAAACGTTTACCTAACCCAGTTCTCTATTTGAATTTTACTTACAGACTTTGCTTCTTTTCATATTTTTGCGCGCAAGTACCATAATGTTTAATTATCAATTTTTTAATGTGTTGGCTCATGTTTTATATTAAAATAATAGAAATTATACATTTAAAGTACAAAATACTGTTATATTAAGAAAACGTGGACGTCTCATCATTTATGTGTATTATGCAAAAAAGGGGGCGTTTTTTTGCTTTCTTGGAATATATCTGTGTAATGTCTTATGAATATTTGTATGATGTAATAATAGAAATAATAATGAAAATATTTGTATTATAATACAAAAATCGATATTCTATCTTAATATGTTTTTTTTTGCTCTGTAAGTCCATTTAGTATTATGATGAAATTACTATTATAAGATGATATTTGAATATTATTTTAAAGGTTTTTTCAAAAAATGAATCGTTATCAATTTTTTTATAAAAATATTTAAAAATCTCTTAAATTGAAAAACTATAGTAGCGCGTTCGCGTTTATCGATTATGGCTTCAAGAGTCAACCCTATATAAAAACGCAGAAACTATCAAAATCGTGAAAAATGGCAGAAATTTGAAAAATGCGAAAATTTTTGTAGTATTGAAAATTAGAAATTTCTACAATTTCTTAAAGTTTCGCGATTTTTTAAATTTCCGTAATTTTTAATGGTTTTTCTGAAATTGTGGTTTTTTTCGTTTTTGGAAATTTTAGGACTTTTAGATTTTTAAAGTTTCGCAATTTTGGTACTTTTCGATTTTGGCAATTTCGTATTTTTGGTATTTTTCGATCTCAAAATTCAGAAATATTGGTACTTTTTGATTTTTTACAATTTCTTAAAGTTTCGCGATTTTTTAAATTTCCGTAATTTTTAAATTTCTGAAATTGTGGTTTTTTTCGTTTTTGGAATTTTTGGGACTTTTAGATTTTTAAAATTCCGCAATTTTGGTACTTTTCGATTTTGGCAATTTCGTATTTTTGGTATTTTTCGATTTTCAAAATTCAGAACATTTTGAACACCATTTCGAATTTGGCGAAACTACATGCGAAAGGGTTTTTGTTCAGATGCAAACTGTAAAGCAAGAAGGTTGGAGTTTTTAGGACTCAGTAAGACCGTGAGGGTGCCCTTATAAAACCTAACATAGTTAAAACGAAATTTTTATAGAATTTTTTAACTACGTGTTAAAATAATCTTATCACAATCGTTAACATTATTTTACATCCATTTAGTTTTCTTTATGTATTCTAACAGCAATAAAATATTCTTAAGAAAAGGAAAAACTTAAAGTAAACAAAAATTGATAGTAATTCCGTTCTTTATTATTATACTTTTTTCATTTTAACGAACATGTTAAAAAAGCTACTTACTGCAATTAAGTCGAATTAGCTTGACTCATAATTATTTTAATTCTTTTTTTTCACATTACATTACATTACGTTATTATTACCATTTACACGATCACAAACAAAGAAAAACGTCTCATGTCACCCTTCTTTTTATTATTATTATTATTATTTTTTTATTCTACTTTATATAACATTACTTTGACATGTCATATATGAATATGAAAAGGTTTTAAGCGCATAATTTACTCTCTGCAAAAAAAAAATATATAAGAATCATATAAGCACGTATGTAGTTTATTATAATAGCTAACAAACATTTTCCCTGCTTTTGCAATGGCTATACATATGTGATGCTTATGTGAGTCTCGTGTCCTGATGATTGCGTGCTCCACGCATACGATTTTGAATATGGAAAGTAAATGTGTGGAGTAAAATAATAAAAAAATTGCTACTTTTTTCTGTTGAAATTGTTGTTGTTTTATTTTTTTTTTGTGCTGTATGTAAGTGGTAATCGTCTATAATAATAATAACAAAACAACAAGGATGGGGAAAAACTCTTGAACATACAAACATTAGTATTATTATTATTATTAGGATTACAAAAAAAAGAAAAAAAAACCGGGATCATAACTCATGTGTATAAAGTTACATTTTTGTATGTGAAACAGAAAAACGCACATACTAATAAAATGTTAATAAACAGACGTGAATATAATTGTGCTAATGATAAAAAGCTATAAGTAAAATTATAATAATACAATTTTTTTGTTAGAATTTACGGTTGTTTATTTTGTGTAAGTGTGTGTGTGTGTGTGTGTGTGTGTGTATAACTGTGTGATTTTCCGTCATTATTGTTATTATCTTTTTTTCTTTTATCATGAAGTATGGACGCGATATAAAACCTTAATGTGTTGAACAAAAAAACACAAAAAAATATAGTAGGATCAAATTAACAAAATAATTATGACATTATTAAATGTGATAGTGACCATTTTTTTCCATTAAATTTATGTGACGATAATTAATACGAGGGAGAGTGTTACTTTACTGAAATTATGAAAAATACTCAAACTTTCAGAATTAATTAATTAAAAAAATAAAAATATTTCACTGATTGGGTAAACTTTTTGCTAAAAATATTCTTCAAATTTTGCAAAAAATCGAAAAATACACTCTCGATCCAAAACCAGTAGGACACAATTGAAAACAAGGTTTTCCACTGGTGCCTCACTGCTTTTGGGTTGAGAGTGTAGGCCAAAAAATTAATAATATATCATAAAAAGTCATTTTCAATTTAAACTAAGCTTCTACATTGCTTGTGTGTGTACCAGAAGGAGTTAAAAAAATCGGTTGGGGTCACCAGTTACCACCCAAATGTCGGGAGTTGTACGGTGCAGTGGTTAGCATGTTGGACTATCAATCTTAAGGTTGGAAGTTCGATTCTCGATCCGCACTGTTAGTTCAAAACGCCTCGAAATACAAACTTACTTGGTCCGCAGATGAAGGTCTTTGATTAACGCTTACAGGATGTTTGATGTTTGCTATTTTTAATGCATTTCCTGTTAATTTAGATTAACATTTCGAATATGCTGTGGTTTGCGGCGCGTTTTGAACATACAGTGCGTCTATGAAACTTAAGGCTAGATAAAGGTAGCGACTGCTTGGAATGACAGGACAACGGATGCTTGATGGAAGGTATAAGAGTTATAACAAATTCGTATGAAAAAAGTATAACGTGCTCTGTACGTAAATTATAAGGAGTTATACCATGCATAAAGTAGTAATAAAAACTTAGTCCCTCGGATGATGATAACGGCCATGCACAATGGGCCCGACAGATGGTCGAGTGCAGACTTAATAGCCGCCTTACAAATCTGATCTGATCTGAATCCTAAAAGTCGTAAGGATTTAAATCATTATATTACAAGCCTTGTAAAAAAAATAATTAATACTATCCAATACTTACTTTAAACAGATGATCCAACAAATAGCATCTAAGTACATTCAAGTATGAAGTTTCCTAGAATTATAGTTATTCATAAATCAACACTCACATTAGCTGATTATTATCCTCAAATTAAACACAGTACATTTACATTGACTCATATCCTCATTGAAATATTCACAAGTTCTTTTCAAGTGAGATGTAAATTTATTTACAAACTCAAATACATCAAGAGTCCTTATGTAAATTTATATACAGAAAAAATGTTGTTATTGCCGATTAAGTTTAAAAAGTATACGAGAATAAAAAATAAAATCATTTTATTCATGTAAATGGGTGCTCATTTACAGAACAGATCAGATATTTAACCACAATTTACTGTTTTTTTTTCAATGCATTAAATGAAATGTATAATATAAAAAAGTTGTAAATAAAATTTATATTATAATATTTATTCAGATATTTGCAAGTGAATTAAAATACTTTTCATCATACGATACAGCAAAAAGTTAGTCAAGGATTAGTAATGCAATAAAATATTTAAATTCACTTTTTTTCTATGATTAAATGCTCTCTAAACGAATAATTAAATGTAAATAAAGAGCATTCAAACACAAAAAATACACTGAAAGAGTAAGAATGAAAGGTATTTGAACAGATAATACCCCATTTTTTTCATACAATTTTTTATTTATTTTTTGTAGATATTTACATTAAAGGTTACAGGTAAATCGAAATCCTATTGAATTGTAAATGATTGTATATTGGCAGGGTGAAGTTATTTTTATGATTATATAAAAAAATGTTATTAGTTTTGTGAAATAATAATAATAATAACGTTCAAATAATATTGGATTATATTTTGAAAATGAGGCACAAAATGATAATGTTTTTTGTCTGTCTAATATTTTGTGGTTGTTTACCCATTATAAGTATTGATTTTACTGTTAAATAATAATTATTATTATTATAAAATTATTCAGCTCATAATTCCCCATGAATTTCCATTGAATTATTATTGATTTAGAATTAAATTCATTGAATATATACAAAGTTACAATTACAATTCTCTATAATCACACCAACACACACAATCTTTAATCAAGTGTGTATTAATTTGTTGTTTTGT
Organism: Culicoides sonorensis; assembly: GCA_900002565.1. NCBI lineage: Eukaryota > Metazoa > Arthropoda > Insecta > Diptera > Ceratopogonidae > Culicoides > Culicoides sonorensis. The sequence continues at coordinate 225,237 of LN483507.1, read as the reverse complement.
TTGGATATGTGAAGTATTAAAATGAATCGACTCATACTAATTACGATTGATTAAAACGTGTTTTGGGAGTTCGTTTAATGAATGGTTTGAGAGGACAATTAGAAAGAGATTATGTGGAATTATTTGGAATGAAATCGAAATCAATTACAAGTCTTAATCTTCAATCAGATTAATCAAGAAAGAATGAATATGAAAAAATGTCATTTCAAAATGAAGCCTTAATTAAGGTGGACAAAATTTGACGTTGATGATAACAAGATGACATTACTCACTACAGCTATTTATTACTATGATGAAATTTCCATTTTTTGTAAAAATTTCCTATTCCGATTAGTGCAGTTGAATGTTTTGTTTTTCACTGTATTTCCATCAAAATCATACCAATCGATAGATAATGATCATATCTAAAGAGCTTTTTCGATTTACATCGATACGAACAATTTTTTAGTCATATTTGAATGTAAAACTCAATTCTAGGATTTCAAGACCGTTTTTAACAGCACTTCATTTGTTTCTTTCTTCAGTTGATTAAGTAACTTGTTGAAATTTGAAAATTCAGTGGCCAATAAGCTATTAAAAAGTAAGTTAGATCTAGTTCTCGGCAAAATAAAGTCGTTCCTGTTTCTGGCTTCACATCTGTGCTGTTAATCAAAGGTTTTCAATTCAATGTTGTTTCGTATTCCTCCATATTTTATCTTTTGGATCGAAGTCATGCTGTCTATATTTTTCAGTTGCTCTATATATGGAATTCTGTGTGTTGCCATCAATTGTTGTGTTGACCACTGACCTGACCTATATTGCTCCAAAAAAGGTTTCTTACTGCGTTGTTTTGCAATATCTGTAATTAATTAAGCTATGTTGTGTTACAGAGCCCTCACAAAGAGATTAGGTAGCACAGATGTGAGTTAAAGTAATAGTACAGTGACAGTTTGGTTTTAACAGGAACTGAGTAACTGCGTCTTGGTCCAACAGTCACTTGACCCATATTGTGAGTTGTGGTAAGAAAATCATTTCTAATCGCTATTAGAAATCTTTTACTTAAGACATTAAATTAAGTCCACAAAAAGAAAATTAAACTAAAAGATCGTTTACTTTGTTTCTCCTCTAAAGTATCATATAAATTACTTACCATACCATAAATATTTACCACACCTTTTTCTTTTTGCAAAAACACTTCCTAACAAAAATTGAATATAAATTCACAAAATTATATCAAATAAAATTAAACCACGGTTCTGATGGTAAATAGCCAAAGTGTAAGAAAAAAAATAAAATATAAAAAAAAAATCTGTTAAAATGATCCTTCTAAATACCTGTCTACAAGCCAATTACACTCATAATAGCCTCGTCTATCGTTATGCGACTTGACGGATATTTATGTTGTATAAACATTTCTTTCATTTTCTTCATTTATATCCAAGGGGGAAAATTTTCAATAGAAAATATATCGGAAAAATATAAATCGAACAAGTCATTACCCAAATCTCTTCTCATCAATCACTTTTCCCATAATATGTATGTACATTCACATAATAACCTCACTGATTTTACTAAATTTTCGTTCTCGGTAAATGTAGTAGACGGACAATTTTTTGAATGTTTTTGGTTCATGTAACATCATTTCGGAAATAAAACCCGGATATTGATATTCTTTTCAATAATAAATAAAAAAAAGAAAATACATAAAATTCTATGGAGGTGTGTGTATTTTTTTTATTTAACAACAAATCCCAATAAAAGCCAGTGTAAAGGTATCAAATTGTAAACATTTCGAGATATTCAGAGGTTTTATATTGTACTTTAAAAAAAAAATCCATGAAATGAAATGAAAACCGATGAATACACTTCATAACAACAAACAGACAGAGAAATATTTTCTTTTGTGAAATTGATACAACAAACAACAAATCACCATCATCTGTATATCTGTAAAAAACATTATCAAATCTACTGATATTGGTAGACTTTTTCAATTCCCTTCATCATATAGCAGTATAATTTGAACGTGAATGTGACTAAAATTTTGTTCATTTTTTTTTGTATATAGATCGATGGTAAATATTTCTGTTTATTTCATTTATAGACAGATTATAGACTTTACCATTATAAAATTCTATACTCTTATAAAATTTTTTAACACTGAACACATGGGTATATGGATGTGTGTTTGTGTGTGTGAATCTGTCCATGAGAGACATGCATGAACACTTTCAATCAAAGGGATCTAATATTTGTGAAAGACACCATCTAAATGGAATTCGTAATTTGTTTTTGTGTTATTTGTGCTATTCAGTTTCACAAGGACATCATCAGATGTATAGAAAAGAGGTTGTAGATTGTTTGAGTAGGAAGCAGTTTTATGTATTTATTGAGGAAACAGAAAAAACACTTTAACACATATGCATAAAAGAGGAAACAAAAATATGTATATGAGAAAAGTGTGTCTCTTTAATTGAAATTTTTACTTTGTCTCTTTGAATTTTTGTTTTGTTTTTGTTTTTATGATGATAGTTACCGACCTTACATATCAATGGACGATATCAATTAAGGATTCTGTAAATTCATTTTACAGGTACGATGAGAGTTTTTGAATGGAGTCTAATTAATATTGATTTTTTTGTTTATGTTTTAAGGTACCGTAAAGGTGATAAGTAAATTGATGTTTTCGATGATACAAGATGATGATGAGCATTCTAAGTGGGTATACCCACCTCAGCCACTTAGTGTTGGGCTGTCTTGCGACTTACCCATGATTATATTCACTTTTCACTATTAAAATTCCCTTCAAGAAGTCGTAAATTTCATGCACAAACGCACAGTCCGCAGTTTCTTCTTCACAAATTCTGCACAAGTCTGTATTGCTAAGATGCATGTTCTTCAAGTGTTTGAGCACTTTGACATGTCCGGTTAGGAATGCGACCAGTACCCTCACACACAAACGATTTAATATAATGGGAACTGGCAGGGCACATCCCTTAGACTTACTCCGGATGGATATAAGACTAATTTACCGCTTCCTAAAGAGTATATCTATAGTTAAAGGAGAATATTCTCTTTAGCAAGATGAGAATTATAGGTATAGTTGTAGAAACAGCGAACTAGTTTCTCTCGAGTGACGAAGTGGAGGTGCAAGTAGAAGTTCTGACATACCTAGGGCATGATTGATTCACTCTTTCATGCAAAGGTAGATTGAATGATGAGCTTAGGGTACGTCACTATGTGACAACTCACAAAGAGCCCTACAACATGTGGCTTAGGTGGGTAAACCCTTCTGACAATCTATCTATCTACCCTCACATGAACCACACTCATTCCCTGTAACTCCCTTGTGCGTGTTACTGACCTTTTAGGTGTAAAGTTGTTTATTTACATATTGTGGAAAATATCTGCTTTGCTCTTCCCAATACAAAGTTGATTTGTCAATTAGCCACATAAATATGGCAGATTTAGCCGTTGTAAGTGCAATACTTAAACAAGGCATCTTCTCCTGCAAATGCAGATGCTGGACATTCTCTAGCTAACCAATGAGCGACTTCATTACCATCAATATGGCTAAGTCCTGGTACCCAGATAAATTTTAATATGTTGTTTTTAGTGAGTTGATATATTTTTTTCCAAACATTTCCAAATAATTTTTGAATTAACTCTAAATTGCTGGAGTGCTTTAAGTGCAGCTTGACTATCTGACATAATGTAAATATTTTTGTTATTGTAAATCTTTGATGATACAGGAAAAATTGATTGAATCTCTCATTCGTATTATAATATGACTAATACACTCCAATTTCTCCTTTCATAATCAATTTTAAAGCCATTCGGTCGATTTTTAATAATAACTTTGGTTAAATCTTAAAATCCTAAAATACATATAAATCTTATTTACCTTAATCCCTTGTACCTCATCTACCCTGCTCAAACTCAAAGTTTTATCTCAAAAATGAAAAGTAAGTACTTGAAAGTTTTCCCTTTAACGTATTTAACAAACTGGATCTCATGTTTTTTTCTATATCAGTGATATTTCATCAAACTTTTTTTATATTAGAAATTTTATCTGAGTTTCGTACTACGTTAAGCGCATTTGTAGCTACATTAGGAAAATAATTGATGACTCCTTATATTTAATGAAAAGTCCATATCACGTGAAAAGCCTCTGCTGTAACTTTTCGAAACAAAAATTTCAGTTTGGACATCACTGGAGTGTTGTTTCACAATATAAATATCTTTAACAAGGATAAACAAAGTAAATTTTACTCAGGATCTTACTGCTCACTTTAAAATAACAACTTTTATTTATTTTGATTTTATGTATTTTATTTAAAAAAGAAAAAAAAACTTTTCCACTCTAAATTCTCTCAAAAATATACATAATTTCAAGATACATCCGGAATTATTGCCATGAATTTATATTTACAATGATAATAATATAAAAAAGATACAATAAGAAGATATGTCTTTTATTTACGTTTATTTTATAAACAGACTGCTTAAAATAACTTTTTGTATATAATCGAGTCGAAATTTTAATACAATAAACTTTTTGACATTTACGATTGATGACCCTTCTCTTTTTGCTCTCTACTTCAAATACCTACATTTTTATGTTAATATTGCTTGTAAATAAATTACGTTTTTAAGAGGAAAATTGTTTAAGTAGCACACGTAAAATTAAAATAAAAGAAGGGAATTAAATGTAACAATAATCACCTTGATAAATTTTATTTGATTCAATGTATAAATATTATTATTATTTTATAAATGTGAAAGGAAAAAAAAGTGGGAAATTTATAACAATAAAATTTAAAATAGAAAAAAAATTTATGGAGGAAACATGAGATAAGAGTTTCGAAATTTTAATTTCAATATTTGACTTACTCTTGTAAATTCATTTCTTGGAGGATTATAAAATAAAACAACAAACACTCGTTTTAAATGATAAATTAAAAAAAAATGTGTTGGTGGGTGTGTGTGTGTGTGTGTGTGTGTGAGAGAATGTAATTGGTGTCAACCCACATTTGTTACCTTGTGTGAGTGTGAAAAAATTGTCTCTTAAGTATGTGAGCTAATGAAAAGGAAATTTAATATGAAAATGAAAATTAAATAAAATCAAATGACAATTATCATTGTTAAAAGTTATTAAAAGCCTTTCAATCTCATAAGTAATAACTTGACATGTGAATTTTGAATTCGATTCAATTGCGGGATATCAGGACTTAGGCACAACTTCTAACTTGTTTCAAGCAATATCGTGATTTTGGCAGGTTCATGCAAGAAATTACCTTTTAAGATGAGGAGAATCAATGAGACTCGACCTTTTGTCAGAAAGTTGAAAGAATTTTTGTTGAAACCCGAGAATCTGAGTAGAGTAATCATTTAATTTTGTACTCTTCACAGGAGCCACTTCTGAGTTATCCTCTGGATTTGTACAAAATCAGTATGAATTGAGTGTCCATCCCAACCTTAATACAATATCAAGAAAAATCCTTACATTAAATATTCTTCAAAATAAATTTAAAAAAAAAAGTTCAGTTCATAAAACTCTTAACTCAATCATATGAACATCGTTCAGACTATCAATCCTCATTTTATACTTTTATATTATCCTGAAATGAAAAATTTTAGAAAAAAAAGTTGTAAAATTCAACCAAAAAAAGCAATTTTTGTTGTTAAGACACACACACACACACACAGAACTTTGAATCCACTACAAGAATTTTATAGCTTAATAGTCGTATACAAACTAAATTTTATTTTTTTGTTATAGATGACGATAAAAAGCATCTGGCGATAATTTAAAAATAAATCAATGATTTAATTCAACGTAAAATAGAGAGAAAAAGAAAACCCGAGAAAATAATATGAGCACAAAAAAAAACTTTTATATATTTGATTTCACAACACATTTGTATACATGTTTCATTTGACTAGAACCTAAAATTTATATTGCAATTTTTCTTCATTTTATTCTGTTTTCATTTTAAATATAAATTTTATCAAAAAGTTGTCTGTTTGCTGTAAAATGAAAGGAAAAATCGATAAAAGGGTCTTTTCTTGATTTTATTTTAAAAATTATGTCTCGTCTCGAATAAATTTTAATCTTCAACTATCTCTTTAAAAAAAATCCAATATATTTGTGACTTTATTGTAATCGAGTCAGTTCAATCAATAACAAAATAAGAGTAAAAATAAAAATAATACAAAACCAAAAGAACAATTTTCGCTTTGGTCTTACAGTGAAATGTGTGTCAACAACCACACTTTATTCACAATATTTTGTATTTTCAGACAGTTGTGCTGTTGATTTGATAAACACACCACAAAAACATGGAATTCATATGAACATTGAAACCGAAAGATATAGACGATGTGAAAATTTTAGAATTTTGTTCTCTTTTTCAGCATTGTAATACTCATATTTTTATTTGTAAAAATGTAATAGGAAACTAGTCATTGAATTGAAATCGAAAAGCAATAAAAGTTGAAACCGCACACAAATACACAAATTCACACACACACACACACTTTGTTCGAATCGAATTTGTTTTAGACAAACGTCGAAATATTGGTTCTATGATTGTTTTTGTATTACAGTTACGAGGTGAAGAAGGTGGAAAGGATGTGTTTTGTATTTGTGTGAAGTTTTTTTAAAAATGTGTGAAGAAAGTTTTTTTTTTTTTTGATTTTTTAAGGGGAAAAAAATTTCAAAGCAAAGGAAAGCATTGATTAGAAAACCATTTGGTGTAAATAATAATCCTCTCATCTTTATATCGTTAAATTTGCTTCATGATTGAAATAAAAATTGAACATTTGAAAAATAAGAAGAGAGAACGAAATCCTTTCATAGAATTTTAATTATTTTTCCCTTTTGACATGGATTTGTATCAAAGAAAACGCTTTTGATGAATGAATCAATGAAATTTATTTTATTTGAAAAGCATTTTGTATCGAAATTTCTGAATCAAATAATATGAGCACTTTGAACACTCGTGCTGTTCGTACATTTGTATGGACGTCTCAAAAAAATCATTGATTTATCCAAAAACTTGGAAACTTGAAATGGAAATATTACTTAATTAACCAGCCTAACAACAATTTTTTAATAATTTACCTTGAAATCCGGAAAGCGCGTGGTAAAAATTTGTTCCTTTTTATTCAAATTATAATAATAATAAATTTTCATGTTAAAAATAAAATTCAAGTTAATTAAAAGCCGGATGGATTCAGAATAGCGACTGTTTTCGTGATATTTAATCCCTTTACAAACAAAATTCCTTTATAAATACAAACAGTGAGTAAAAATGAGACATTAACTAACTGCAGAGACGAGTAATTTGAAATGAATACTTAAATTTGATCAGAGTGGGTCGATTTTCAATTACTTCATTCATTGAATTTCATTTTAAGTCAATTTAGATTGAAGTTTAAAAGCAAAATTTACCACATTGAATCATATCGCTTGTTCTGTACATAAAGGACACAAAGCCTATGCTTATACACAGGCAAAGTGTCTTTTATGCACGGAGCGAGCGATATGGACATGTGCGTGCTGAGAATTCGACATGAAATGTGCAAAACCTGCTGTAAGTTGAAAGCCAAGGACTCACTAAAAGATGATTTCAAATTAAAGTGCATAAAATTTTCATATTTTTTATCAAATTTATGACCGATCCTATCCCCTTTTAAACATTATCCGGTTACAGTAGTAAAGTAATCCTTTAAAAACATAATTTGTTTATGATAAAATTTCAAAAAAAAAAAAATAATGTTGATTTAACTTGTAAATATTTAATTACAACACGTTTAAAATTTCAAGCACAAAATAAGTTTCCTTGTAATAGCTTTGGTTTAATGTAACAATTGTGATAATTTTCAAATTCTTTAAAGTGAAAATCATTCGAAATTCAATTCATTTCATTGAATTTTCCATGAAAAGCATCGTTTTTTTCAGACAAATTGAAATTGAATCACTTTAAATGCTTTTCATTGAATTTAAAAAATAATTTGTCTGGTTGATTGAGATTAAAAAAAAATTCCGCTGATTTTAATTGTATTCATTGAACAATATCAATTTTCATGTAATGAAATATCTCTGTAAGGAAACAAAATTTTTATTTTGAATTAATATTACAGTTTTTGTTTGAAATGACCGATTTTAATCTCATTCAGAATACAAAAAAAAACTCTATCAAAAGTAAAATCAAATTAGAGCAAAAAAAGAAAATAAAAAGAAAAAAGTTATAATCTTTTCCTGCTAAAAAATCACCAACATTAAAAAAAGGGACACTTGCTAATCTGACACATGAAGAGTAACTTTTTGTACCAAAAATAAAGAGAAAATGAGCGCACACACAAAAATTTTGGAAGTAAAACATTTAAGAATGACATTTATAACGTATGTAAATTATTACATTTTGGTAAAGCTAGATTAACCATGACAGTTACCAGAAAGTAACGGCTTGAAGTTATGTGACAAGCGATAATGATGTTGTTCATCATCCAAGAAAATTGTTTTGAGTTTGATCGTGTCCTTGAGGATGAAATAAAAAATAAATTTAAGTGAAAAGTGTTTTTTTTTCTGAAACAGAAATCAGTGTGTTGGAAATTTTTTATATTTTTTTTTAAGCATTCTAATTCTTGTTCCTCGAAAAATTCTTTTTCATTATTTTAGAAACCACGACATACATACATACAAAAAATTTAAAGCTTGACAGTGAACGATATACACGAGCGCATTTCTATGTAAAAAATTGGCCAATTCAGGCGACATTTTTTAATGATTGGCGACATTTTTTCAATGATTTGCGACATTTTTTAATGATTGGCGACATTTTTTAATGATTGGCGACATTTTTTCAATGATCGTTGAAATTTTTCTATGATTGGTGAAATGGACACGGACAGACCGCACTCAATACAGTCATTTTCAAAAAATGCACTAAAAATACCAAGAAGAGTTGAATTTTTTTTTTCCTCGTAAAGTAAAACTCACAAAAAAAAGTTCTTTAATCGTTCTAACGCATATGTAAGTCAATCACAAACAGGGAAAACGTTCACCTCAATCTAAATGAAAAATGTATCCCACAAATCTCGTTCATTTATTCAACCTGTCATTTTTGTTTTTGCGTGTGTGTGTTTTTCCATGTTTCTAACAAAAAAAATGTTTCAAGAAAAAGAAAAACGAATGAAACAAAACTCCAAGAAATACTTTTAGAAGATTTCACGACAAGATATACTTATCGAAGAAACTTTTTACATTTATTTTTTTTCTTCTAAACAAAATCTGACAACTCTAACACACACGGGCTTTATTTTTTTTACGTTTTAGTAGGATTCGTAGTAAAAAAACTCAATGCTTCACTTAAAAAAAAATACAATTCGTTTTATTTTTTTGTAACCAAAATAAAATTTAGAATAAAGTCTTAACCCTTTCTTTCCCAGTGTCCCACGGGGGGAACAATGATTTTAAATACGTTTTTAATGTATATATTTCGCTTTTTGACAATTTTTTCTTGAATGAACCGATTCTTCGAAGGGTTTCTTTGATGTTTATGTACTGGTTTTTAAATAATTCTCAATGATATTATAAAATTAATGTCAGAAGAATTATATCAATTTTTAATAGTAAAATTTCTGTACGTATTTCTATAGGACTTATATGTATTTTTATAAGCTTCTCGTGTAAATTTTTTATTCTGAAAACCAAATTTTTTTGATTGATCAATTTTTTTTGGGTCAAAATCAACTAAAATAAACATCAAAATATTGAATTTAAACAAAAAATCAAAAACTTGATCTGTTCCTGGGAAACAGAGGGTTAAAGAAACAGAAAATAAGTAAAGTTAAATTGAAAGGCAAAAGAAATTTTTCTATGTTTGGTTAAAAAGAAAATGTTTGTCTAAAAAGATAAAGTGGGTGTTACTTGTGGTTTTTCATTGTGTGCACACAAAAATCTGGACAACATTCAAATATTTAGTTCTCAAGTTACTTTGTACGTAAATTTTATTTTGGGAAATGTGTAAAGAAATGTAATAAGAGGAAATTTTGTAAAAGATATGATAAAGAGAGGAATTAAGACAGCAAATGGTTTTAATTTTTTTTTCTAGTAAAGTTTCTGTGTGTATGTGTGTAAACTCCCTTTTCCTCATTTAAGTCAAAAGAGATAATAAAATTTACCTAGGTAATTATTTACGGTATTATGCGTTCACTTTCTCCGGATAAACAAGTTGTTTCGGTTAAACTTTGACTTGATTTCATTGAGATGTGCTTTGAATTTACACTCCCGACCCAAATCAGATGACCAATTTTTATATTTTATGAGTGGGTGAAAAATTAATTTTATAATCAAATTAGACAGAAAATGAGAAAAAGATATAAAATTCCTTTTAACTTTTTTTACCCACATTTTACATTCCATTTCATAATATCCAAGTCCATTTAGTTCAATAATTCGCCATTGATGTACTACATTTATGTAGTACAAGCACATGCACAAAACTTGAATTAGATTTAATGTTTTTAGTATAAAAATTCTAGAAGACGCCGAATTGTCTCAATCACAAAACAATGCTAACTACAGTTATGTGTATGATTTTATATCATCAGACGATGGCATTTGCTTTTGGGGAAGTGAATTAATAAAATGTGGGAGAAAAAAAAAATAAAATGAATGAATTAGGATTTTATTTTTATGTCAATGAACAATGAAAATGTCTGAAAGGACGAATGTTTATTTGTTTATTGTGAATAGAGAAAAGTTCATTAATTATTGTATGTCATAAACGTGCTTTTGATGAAATGTGCGGGAAGTATTAAAAGAAGGAAGTTGGAGTGGCGAAATGACGCAGTTTTTAAGCCTTAAATTTCATGAATTTTAAAGAAATCGCAAAAGACCAATTAGTGTCCACTCAGGCCATCAGTCGGGCCCATTGTTATCATCATCCGAGGGCCTTGGCTTTTATGTTGTCATCTCAAGCAGTCGCCATCTTTATCTAGCCTTTAATTCAAATCGAGTAGTCAGAAAAAGTGACATTTGAGATTGTCAAGTTTCATGGCCGAAGCAAGAATCGAACTGCCAACCTTAAGATTGATGGTCCAGCACGCTAACCACCGTACCGTACAATCCTCTCGCAAGTGGTACACCAGCGGTACGTTTTTCAAATCTTTTCACGGGATTTTCGAATTTGAAGACAGAAATTTTCAAGCAGATTGATGCAAATTCGGAATCAAATTCTTTCTCGTAAATTTTATCGAACAAATGTCTTTGTAAAGCCTTTGGTTAGTAAGAAAAAGCAGCTCACCCAAAACTTAATCATTAATATTCTCATTTTCATACTTGAATGATTTCTTTTCTTTCTCTTCTGATTTATCAAAACGCCTTTTCAATCAATTCAATCAAATTTGTATCGAAAAAAAATAATGAATAGCAAAATTTTTGTATTGCATTTGTAAAATGATTGATTTATGACCAAGTTTTTTTCTCCCTGATCGTTATAATCAAGTGTCATGAAATGATTTCCTTTTTCTTTTTCTTCATCGTCGTCCTCGTCATCATCATCATTAAAATTAAACAAAACTTTACTGTTTTAATACGTATAAAATAATAAAAGAGATAAATAGTGATAGAAAAAAAGAAACACTTTTGTTTCATTGTGTGCCATTGTATTAATGATACACGTGTCCAAAATCTCAAGTCCTCTTCAAACAATGAACAGAAAAGATGAAAATTGATCAGAATTATAATAAAATATTCTATATTTATGTTTATGACATCCAAATAAATATAAATATGCATTAAATATACACACACACAAAGTGTATACGAATCAAAAACAGACATTTACAATTAAATATCTATAGTTTCCTTTCTATTTATTATTATTTTTTTTCCAATTCCGTTTAATTTCCAAAGAATATCACGAGAAAATAATAAGATGAATTTATACGTTTATATGAATGTGTAATAACAATAATAAGCAATATAAGGGGAAAAATGAAAAGAAGTAGGCTTACATACATATAAAATGAAAATGATATTCTGATGATGATAAGGATGATCTCATAAGTGTCTATTCATATCCTTTCGTTTTTCTTACTCATTTTTTTCTTTATTTTGTTATTATTATTATTATTTTTTCATCGTTTCTATTATCCGCATGTCATTATATTTGGTCTATTTTACTCTTACAATGATAATAAGTGTAATAAACACAAAAATGAAGAAGGCTGGAAAAAAACTAAATTTGATACGAATTGAAGTTAGAATGAGACCACCAGAGGTCAAGGAGGTCTTCAGAGCCATGGGTATGGCCGGCCATTGCTCAAGGCTTGCACTCAGGTCATCAGTCGGGCTCATTGTGCATACTATTTTATCATCATTAGAGGACCTAACCCTGTCAACCCAAACAATCAGCACCTTTATATTGCCTTTAACTCAAATTGAGTAGCCGGAACAGTGGACTATGAATCGGTTGAGTTTCACGACCGACCTTTAAACGTTTTTTTTGAAAAAAAGCCGTTAAACTCATTAAGAGGTATGTGAAAAGCCTAACAAGCCATCTCACATATACTGATGTGTCTGCATAGCCGGCTGTAGACATGGTTTTATGATCTCACTATGGGGTTCCCTTTGTCTGATTTTTTTCCGCTTTCCATGGAATTCAACTTATTGACACACTTACACTATCAATCTAATGTCGTTCACATTACATTTCTCATACATTGTCCGATTATAATGAGATGATTTTGCAAGAATTTACTTTTGATAAACAGACAAAGAATGAACAAAATCGACCGTCAGCCTGATTACAAACAGTCACACACACACACACACACACACACACACACACAAAAACACTATTTTTCTATTCTTTGATCAATAATCTTCTTCTTATTCTTTTTTTGATTTACACTTCCATACACACACAAACACACACACACACATAGACACAGGATGTTGTCCTAAACACTCATATATTTTATTTCATCTCACATATAAAATATACACTTATAAAAAAAAAGAAAGATGAAAACAATAGTGAATGATATTCAAGAAATAATATTCCTATTTTGATGCTACTTTACTAAGTCATTTACTCCAATCTCATGTGAAGTTTCCGTTTAGTTATGTATGTGAAAAATAATAATAATAATAAATTCAAGGCGATATGAAAAGCATCCTTTTATAGATATCGACCAACAACAACAAGCACAACGTATATTTGAATAAGAGTAAGAATAAGAAATAGCTCGAGGCTCTTGTAAATAAATATAAATGTACAAGTCCTTATTTTATTACACACATCACAAAAGAGCATATCAAATGTGAATACTTGTGAATGTTATTTGAATTTATACACGAGAAATAAACAAACAAATAACAAGATCCATCTTTTGCAAATATATTTAAACCAGATTGATTGAATTGATGAATAAAATAGAGTTGAGCTGAGTCAAAGTACTAAAATCGATACAAAACACACACACACACACATGTATGTCTTGAATTTTAAATTTCATTGCAGTTATTTTGGAACATATTGTTGATAAAATCTATTTTGAATAAGCTGAGAAAAGGAAAATATTTGTATACACCTTTAAATTTCATTCCATAGATTTATGGACACTTTCCAATATTGTTGTCTGTAACTGAACTGAAGCGTGTTCAATTCAAGACATAATGTATGGAAATCTCTTCTTTTATTTTATGTTTTTTTCATTTTTTTCACACAAAGATTCTAATCTGAATCCAGTGATAGTAAAGTCAATATATTTCGCCTTAGGATGTCTTTCATTGTCTTGCTTCGTCTTCTACAATTTTTTTTTTTATTATCATACTTTAAGAAGGTAAAATTTATTGATCCTTTATTTAGTCGATTTAAATAAGAAAGATGTATATCAAAAGAAGACATATCGATAAAAGAATGTACTAAATGTTATTAAAGGAGAAAAGGTACAAAAAAAAAACTATAACAGAAAAGAATGAAATTTCCCTTTAAATCAGATATCTAGACAAATCATTGATTTTCATTTAGTTGATAAAATTGTACTCTTTTTGTTGGTATTATTTATCTTTAAAAATTTTTATATTTAGTATATTTAAATGTCATTGAGAGAATGAGAGAGAAATTAAAGTTTTTAGAGAGAGAAAAATTTTAGGTGAGAGAGAAAGAAGAATTAAAGGAGAGACTGAAAAAAAAAGAAAGAAAGAGACAAAATTCTGCTTTACAGAGGGGAAAAAATTAGAGAAGAGAGAGAGAGAGAGAAATTCAAGGAGAGTATAAGTCTAAAAATACTGACAATGCAAGTTCTGAGATGGTCCTAGTGCTTAATAATGAAATTGCATTTAAAGAGGGAAAAAGAGAGAGTGAGATAGAGAGAGAAAGCAAAAATTAAAACAAAGTGATTTCGAAAGACCTTGAAAATTCTTGAACTAGATACAAAAGTGAGCCTTGAATATCAAATCCTTAATAAAAGAATACTTGAATAACTAAGATTAAAACTTAAACGTTATTAAAGTCATAGAGAGTGAAAGAGAAAAATTAAAGAAGAGAGAGAGAGAGAGGATGAGTTTGAATATTACTGGCAATACTAGCTCCGAGATCTTGCTAGAGCTTATTTTAACATAAATAATAATTAAAGCAAAACAAAATATAATGAAAATGCATTTAAAAAGGGAGAAAGAGAGAGAGAGTAAGTGACAGTTAAAAGAAAGTGATTTTAAGAGACCTTGAAAATTCTGAAACTAGATACCAAAAAGAGAGAGATAAATAAAAAATAATTGACTTAGTTACACTGAGACTAAAAATTTATGAAAGTCTTAGAGAGTGAGAGAGAATTCAATGAGAGAAGATTAACTAAATTTAAAGTAAACTAAAAGTCCCTTACCAAATTTTTCAACAAGCTGTTATTTAATGATTTAAACAAAAAAAAATGTTTTCTCTAATCTCATTTTGAAAAAGTATGCTTAAAATCATCAAAAAGACACACTAAATTCTTTCATTTCAATGTCAAACAGAATAAACTATATTTTGATTCACTAAAATCTTTGATTTACCTCAAAATTTTACATTAAATCTGTATTTTTTTACCATTAAAAGCAACAAAAACCAGACGAAATTTAACAACCACAGTAAAAAAGAAAAAAAAATGAGACAAATGAAACTAAAACCCAAAATATAATTCAAGACTAGAATTGCTGTACTTAAAATAAAATAAAATATAAAAGAAATGAGAAGAGTTATAAATCAGATTTATTTCCGTGGTTAAAAAAAAATTTAATACGACATAATACGATGATTGTCTGACGTCTATTCGCTTCGATATTCCACATTGTTTTAATGCAACATGTATTTTTTTCTTGTTCATTGTTACACAGAGCTTTGATACCTTTTAAAACAAAAATCTTTTTGTACAAAAAAAAAGAAATATTAAGAGAAACGAACATTTATTTAGTAAAGTAGAACAATCATACTTATGTCAGTTAAATGATGTAATAGGAAAACTCTAACATAGGCTTAGATTGGTTGAAATAAATCAGTAAATGGGAAAAATATATTTTTTTGTTGCTTCTTCCTGTTAATATTAACGTGTATAAAAAATTGTATGTATGACAGTTGATTCGTATTTTATTTTATACATTTTATTTCATTTTAAGAGGGATTCAATGGTAAAAGTCTCAAAATAATCATAGTTCAAGCGTTTTTATTTGTATGTGTGTGTGTCTCAAATAAAGTACCAATAAAGAAAATGATGGTATACTGTGCTTCCTTGTTATTGTTACATCTTAAAAGTAAAATGATAATGTTTATTTTTTGGATCAAATGATTGCCTTTTTCCCTGTATTTATTTGTAAGTTTATTTATAACTAATGTTTGAAGTCGTCTGTTTAATGAGGGGGAAATTAGATTTTTCGGATTACATTTTTTTTTGTATTTTATTTGAAAATTGTTACAAGATTGATGTTTTTACAATTTATTTTTTTAAATTTTGATCCGCTTAATTTTATTTTATTTTTTTTTGATAATGTGTGTGCTTAATGATGTTTATTGGGTTTTATGGTGATTTGATGTTTATGTCAATCGAAGAGTATTTATTTAAAATCATGGTTTTGCATATTGTGAAATGTGAATGAAATTTCTACAAGTAATTAAAGTTAATAACGTTCGATTATGAACATCAAATATTTATGAGTAATCCTCATTAAATTCATAAATGAGTTTAATTGGCACTAATTACGATGAAAATTATTGGAACATGTCAACAAATATTCAATTTATTGTGATTTAATGGAAATTTCCATTTACTTGTTGAATGACTTGAGTTGTTTAAAGTCTCAGGGTCATGTTTTCGCAAGCTTTAAGTAAAAGTGACCTTAAGCAAAGTTGTAGAAAATATTTTGTCATGACCCTTTTTGGTCACTTCTAGATCTCTGAGTTTACATTTTTTTTTAGATATTCGATTTTCTTCCATTGTTAAAATATATTCGTAACGGCTCCCATTTCCAGTGGCCTACATTAAATGCAAATATTTGTTATGTAGGTTATCGCCTTGACATTGTGTATGAACAGATCGAAGGTTGTTTTCGATTATTATTTTTTTGCTTTGAAGGAATCTGTGGATAAGGTTGAGGTGGACAGTGCCGCTTCTGAAGCACCTCGTTTTAATGTTGAGAGGCGTTCGTCTACAATCTAAATGTCTTCTGCTTATTTAGTGGGTAGTATTAATGGTCTTTAGCACCTCAAGCTATTGTTGGCCTTCGCGGATTTGTTGTCTAAGAACTTCTTGTTGCTTGATTTCATCCTGGATGTCATCAAGAATCTTTTTGAGTTGTGCTGCTTTTTCTTTTCGTTCATTAAGCCTTCTTGTTGCATCCCTCAATTCTGAATCATCTCCTGCCAATCTTGAGTAAAGACTCGGTCATTGTCTTAATTTGTCTACGTGCTTCCAGATAAAAGATCTTCATATCTGTCTTCAATGTAATCACACTCTCTTCTTTTTTGAAGGCATGGCATGCAGATATTTTTGGTTTGTTTGTTGTTTGATTCAGGGCAATTTGGGCACTCTGGGGGGTCAATGCATTCATGTATGCTCATGGCAGCGAGTATCTTAAGTTTTTTGAATCAAAATTTTCCATTACTGTGGAATAGCTCTTTAAACCTTTTTAAAGCGTTTTATAAAATTTCCTCAATCTATATATTTTTTTCTATAAAAATAAACCTTACTTTTGATTAAAACATTTTGCAAAGCAATACGCCAGCACAAAAAAAAAGCACAAATTGTATCTTTCATTCCATAAATGGATAAAAGTTTTTCATCATTTATACATTAAATTTTTTTTCTATTTAATTTTTTTTTCTTTAAATGGAAAAATATTAATCAAACGTCATATTATAATAAAGATTTGTGGCGAAACTATTAGAAAAACTATGCCTTAACTCTTTCTTTTTATACTTTTATTCTTTATTTGCATAGAATTTAATGTTATTTTGCAAATATTTTCCTTGAAACATTATTCAAAAATTATAAAATATGTGTATAATTTCCATGCATTCAAAGAAAAAGTTAAATTAATTAACTGTAACGAGCTATTTATTTATTTATATATTTTTTTTTTCACTTAATAAAACTTGTGAGTTTATGGCTTTATAAAACGTTCTAAACTAAAGAAAATAATAAATTATGTGGAACGAACAACTTTTTCCTTTTTACATTTCTATTTTAATATTAAAATGTATGTTAATATTTATAATAAAATAATTTCCATTCAAAATAATTTATATCTGAATTTAATTTTTGCTTTTACATGCCATTAATAATGTTATAATTGAAATGTAAAAAAATTATCAAAAGATATTTATTTTAATAAGCAGATCGGACCCAGTTTATGACAGTCCTGATCACAGTCAATCTCAGAGCGATTCTTTTAATTCAATTTTTAATTTAAAATGTGTATTTACAGGTGAATAAATTCGAAAAATACATTAAATTTAATGAACCTGAGGCATGATTAAACGAATATTTTTTGTTTGATTTTAAGTTTGTATGTAAAATATTAATAACAACTGGAGTATGCATAATTTAATATTTGAATAATAATCCAAATGTCAAATGCACAAAAGAAAATTTTATATAATTTTTTAACTTTTTTTCCAATTAAAATCTGTTTCATTAAAAATCGAAATTGAATACAAAATGTATGCAAATATGAATAGGACAGTAAATTGATACAAATTTTTGACCAAGCAAAAAGTAAATTAACTCAATTTATGTTATTTTTTTACGTGTTCATTTTTGAAATATAAAAATGTAATCCCTTAATTGATTAGAGGGAGATCAAATGGTTGAGGTGCTTCTAATTTATATCTAAAATAAAATCTCTTGTGGGATTCATTTGAATATATTAATTAATTTATTGTAATATCATATTTTTTTCAATGGTATTTCAAGTAAAAATGTGCTGTTGAGGGCACTTTACTCGTCTGTCTGAATTGTCAGACATAAAAATAAAGGTAATTATTTGGTATTGTGTGTCGTGTCAGTGATCTTGCGATCTTTAAAGAAGCTCCACATAAGTTAGATGAAATCAGTATAACCAGTTAAACTAGCGGTTTAGGTTGTCTCACATGGGAGAGGTTGGTCAAGCCCTGGTTGCTCTGTTATCCGGTATAAGAACATACAGAGTGTTTTCGAAACCCAAATTTTCTCTTAATTACACTTTTATATGCACTTTGTTGCTCCTGATTTTTATTCTTTTTACTTTTTATTACATTTTCATACACCTAAGCACTCTTTTATACACTTTCATACTCTTTTATGCTCTAAAGAATTTTTTCGTTGCTCTTTTACACTCTTAAATGCATTTCTATGCTTGGGTGTAAGAAAATGTAATTAAGAATATAAAAGAGTAATATAAATCAGGAGCAACAATTTAGTCAGTATTTGAAGAATTTTTGGTTCATATCATTTTGGTCATTTGAACATTCTGGCAAATTCCAGAAAAACCGAAGTCTTACGATTACATTACAAAATGCACTTTCTCAGACTATTCCGTTTTTACCATCAAAATATTTTTAATGAAATGAAATTTAAGCTCGTGTGAATAATATGTGCTACATTTTATAATTACTCCACCCATTTTTCTACCTTTGGGATAAGCTTGAATGACTAATATATGAAATTTTTAACCCTCTCTTTTCCATGAGTATACTTTTATTTGTAATTTGGTTTTTTATAATGTGATAAAAGGACTTATTACATACTCTTAGTTGATAAAACCCGGTGTTTGGCGATAACCCAGCATTCGGGGTGGTTTGACGGGTTATTGCCAAGCACTGGGGGTGATTTGCGGAGTTTTTTTTCAAATTAGAGTGTAGTCAAACTGTTCTTCATTTTATTAAGTTTTTAATTCAAATTTCAAAGTAACTTATATATCCGTAGACTTTCATACAGAACGTTGTACGAGACATTTAGATACCAATTTGGGTTTAAACTCTGTAAAAATACCGTCATTGACATTCATTATCAATAATAGGCACATAAATCCAATAAAAATTGACAAAAATACGAACATGTTAAAAACCGGTTTCGTTGAGTAGCCTTCTAGGAAGTAAAGAGATAAAAATATATGATATAAATTTGAAATTCTTTATTTAATCCTCATTAATTTTGACAAAACATAAAAGTTTATGAGCAACCTGTTTCATTTGATTCAAAATTTGATCATTAATTTAACTCGTAATTTTTGTATCAAACATTCAATTTCATTTCAATTTCAAAATTAAATCAAAGTTTTGGATTCAAGAAACAATTCAATTAGAAGCATCTTATCAAAGGTCACACACACACATACAAACACAGACGCACAGACAAATTATTTGATTAATTTCTTCATATCAAAGTCCTTATCAGTTTACGATTCAATCTCTAAACCCGTAAAACATACACACACACATACGATTAGCATCAAAATTAGTACCTTTATCCTTTTATCAACATAAATTTTCGACATGGACTTGTATGATACATAAAAACATAAATTATACATAACATCAATTTAATTAAGATTTACCAAAATTGGAATTCTTAAGCGGAATTGGAATGGAATTCAAACGTTTATTTATAAATGTATATAAAGATTTTCAATGTGAAGAAATTCCTTTTAACATTCACATCCATAATAGATGATGTTATATTTTCAAACTCACTCACTCTCCCTCTCTCTCATTCACACTGTTTCTAATACATGTAATATATTTATTCCCAATTCGCATGTTTAAGCAATGAATCTTCATATGAATTTATTACGCATTGAATTTAAACTTTAGGCAACATTTTAAATGTAGATATAGAGTTAAAATATTTATTATTACATTAAACTTTGTGTGAAAGTGTGTTGTGAGAGGGTTGACAGAAAGACAGATATTATGCAAATCGTTTGTTTTTGGTTTTCTCTTAACATTTTGTAGGTATATCATGATAACATGAAAGAAAGATATATGTTTAAACAAATTAAATGCCGACAAATTATTTGACAGTGTTTTAATTTGTTTCTTAATGAAGATGCTTGAATTGAAATCGAAGAATTCATTCACGATGGGTCTATAACAAATTTTTTTATAAGTTAGATCAAGTTTTAACAATTATTAATAAACAAAATTTTTAGTTTCATCTTCCGCTCGTGTGATTTTTTTTTCATTTAAATGTCAAAACACCATTAGATTGAATGAAAATGGGCCAAAAAACTTTTTCATTTAACGGTTGAAGAGCAGCATGGAATTTCGAAGATTCCATTTAAATTTTCACATACACTGAAAATTATGTGAAGGCATAAATAATTTAAATATATGAGACAAATAATCTTTTTTTTGTCAAGGAATAGAACAATCCAAGAAAAAATGTATATAAATTGAATGGAAACAAGGTCACATTCCTTTGCACCATCAAAGGATCCTTCTAATTTTTCTATGTTTTATTATTATCATTTTATTTTGGGATGCTACTTTTCGGCATTGAATTTATTTATTTAACTCGTAGCTTTTCTGTCTCGAAAATTAAATCTGTATATATAAGAAAAAATATCGACAGTCGCAGCAAATATGTGAGCATTTAAAAGGAATTTTGTGTTGTCTCAGCATTTTATTTTTCTGTATCGTGTAAAAATGAATCTTTATATACATAGATAAGGGGCATGGCAGCAAAAGAAACAACAAGAGGAAAAAAAGTAAAGAATCAGAATGATAATATTAGTATTAGAGATTTTTGTCTTATTTCATTTTATTTTATTATCATCTCACATGTGTATTTTACAAAAAATGGAAATATGGAACGAAGAAAATTTTTCGCATTAAGTGAAATGCCTGCACGATTGTGATAGGAAATTGAATTTATTAGCAAATATAATAATCAATGAGTCTCACATAAGTATATTTAGGTATTTTATGTATATCATGATGAAAATAATAATAATAATAATCAAAGCAAGAAATAAGGAAATCGATATTTTTTACGTTCAATTTTATCATTTATCTCTTCTTATCTCTCATAGTCTTGTGTCTCACATTAATAATAGAATTAAAAGGAAGGAAAATTAAGGAAAAAAAATATTGACCATTTCATGTCTGTTTCACTAATTAAAGCACAATGAAAATTTCGGTGGCTGAGAAAAAAAATTATTTTTCATTTATTTTGTAATACAATTTAAAATTGTATTCAATTACACCGCTTAACAAAAAAAAGTCGATGTCATACTATTGAGAAATCCCGAAACACGTCAAAAAGATTTTTCAATTCTGATTATTTTCCACTTTGAAATTTTAAAATCCACTGATTCGTTTTTGTTTTAGTAAAAATGAAATTTGCATAGAAAAGAGTCTTAGGCTGAGGAAAGTCTTTTATACTTTTCCGGTTATTCCCCACTTAAAATTTGCCCAAATTATTAAGGGGAGTATATTTTTTAAGTATATTTTTAATAAAAAAATGTTATTTCTTCTCTAAATTTGTAAATTCTACAAAAATGTAAATCATCCAAGTCAGACATGTTAAAAAAAAATCTCAATTCTCTCCTTCCCCAGAACAGTTTCAGTTGCCGTTTTTGTATTTAATTTTTTTTTTATTTTCTGCTAGATAATACTCTCAACTTATCAAATGCGTATAGCTTTATAGAATTATGTACAAAAATTTCGCTATAAACATTTTAACTAGAAATTTTAGTTTTTTCGATAAACTTTTCAAAAAATCACGAATTCCTTCATATTTCCTTATAAACTTATAAGAAAATAATGAAAAAAACAAATAATCATTAAATATAAGAAAAATTTACCAAACAGCGAAATATATTCATTAAATATTTTTTTGCCCGGTAAAATTCTGAGAAAGAAAAACTATCAGAATATTATAGAAAAAACGAAGAATTGTAGATTATGCAACAATAAAAAATAATCAGTTTATGATATATTTGAAAAAAAATTTTTTCACCAAAAATATACTCCCGAGTGTATATATACTTTCCCCCCCACCAAGATTTTTGAGACAAAATTAACCAGAAAAGTAGAAACGACTTTGCTTGGCCTTATTATTCCTTAATATTGAACAAAAAATGATACTTTTCTATGTAAATTTCATTTTTCATAAAACAAAAACGAATCAGTGGATTTTAAAATTTCAAAGTGGAAAATAATCAGAATTGAAAAAAATATTTGGGGTGTTTCGGGATTTCTCAATAGTATGACATCGTTTTTTTTTGTTAAGCTGTGTTATGATGATAATAAAAAATATTAAAATAAATGTAATTTAATAATAATATTAAAACCCGAAAAAAACATGTGTGCGTACCCTCAAACGTCACTTGTTTCAATATTTATGAATTTTTTCATATATTTTATTTATAATTGAATTAATTAATATGTTTGTGTGTTTTAAAAATAATTAACTGAGCTGTGCAAAATTTACCGGTGAATTTATGTTTTGCAACACATTTCTCATTAGTTTTTTTATTTCATTATTTTTTTGTTCATTTTTTTTCATGAAGGTATGTTTTTATTGAGTAATTATAATTATTATTATTTCACTATAAAACAGTTAAATGTAAATTTAATGGGAAATTTCATATTAGATCAGATTTCAGGCCATCGGTCGGGCACATTGTGCATACCCATTATCATCATATCTGATTAAGAAGGAACCAAATCTAGAGAAACATCTTAAGAAAGAAGTCCACTGGACCTGGTTCAGTTCAGAAAAGTGTCTACACCTTTATCTAGCCTTTAACTGAAATTGAGAAGCCGGAAAAAGGAACATTTGAGATTGCAAAGTTATAGTCAACAATTGGTTCGAATAGCGTTAGTTTTTCGACTCTTTGTGCTGCCTCTCGTACTTCTGTAAACGTTCTAAGGTTAACGATTACGGCTAAAGCTGATCTTACTGACGGTCGACGGCCTCTGATCACTATGTCGCATATTTCAGAGTCAGTCAACTTATGTCTTAGATTCCTGAACAGTATTTCCATTCTGGTTACGTACACGACACAAAACTACTTCATCTGTCTTTGCTGTTCGATTTTCCTCAACAAGTCAAAATCCGATGCTGAACCTCTCGCAAACTTAGTTATTTCCTTGACTAATTGCTCCAATCACGATAATTGTTGTTTACTGTCACAAAACCTGCAGTATGTCCTGAAAAGAGATGGATACGATTTCTGAATAGATCTTCTTTGGTTGCACCTTCTGCATTCTTCACGTCCATTAAACTTTTCGATTCTCCAACTAGATGGGCGGAGCGAGAATCGAATCGCCAACCTTAAGATTGATAGTCCAATACGCTATCCACTGCGCCGTAAAATCCTGTAAAAAAAATTACATGAAGCCTAAAATAAATTTATAAAAACTAAGTTATTAAAATGGGGTTATGCTTAAGGATTGGTTCAATGAGAGCCAAATTCTAAAAAAAATATATTTACTTACAAAATTTTAAGATATTACCATCAGTTGTCTTCAGCTTCCATGTGTAACTGGTCTGGCAAAATTAGGTCAGATACCATGTAATGTGAGTCACCATGCGTTCTGATGAGATATCGACGTGGCCGTAGTGCCCGTGATAACTTCATCAATTCCATTCGACAATCTCCATTGGTTTTCAACTCAGAATATACAATCATTAACATTTACCAGTCATATGGATCAGGAGATCATAAAATTCACCGCTAATGAGTGACCAATTAAAATTGTGTAATTATCATCATTTTTTTTTTTTTAACTCATTTAAAGTTTTTCAAAAATAATCTCTTTTTAAACATAAATTTAGTAAAAAAAATTGAAAATACCAGAAAAATTATAAAAACTAACGGAAAATAACTTGACTGTGATTGGTTAACGCAATTTCATATATGAAATGTATAATAAAATAAACCAACACTTGATTCTTCCTGTATCATCATCTTCCTTTCCTGATAATATAAATTCATTGCTGTATCTTTTCATTTATTATAGTTTTCATGAAAAAGTTTTATATATAAATTTGATATAAAATTTTACCTAAATTCAGCAAAAAAGAAAGAAAGAACAATGATAAAATTTAGTCAAGTATTGGGAATAATATTTTTGTGTGCAAATCAAATCTCGTTATCTTTTTCTTCTTTTATACAATTTTAGTGTCTCCTTGTCTTTATACATTTAATAAAATTATATACAGGAAGAACATAAAATATATATTATAAATATGAAGAGAATTTTGTTATTTTTTTTTACTGTAAAAGTTTTCCTTTTTCCAACATACATATTTTTAAATGAATATCTGTAGAGAAAATTATAATATAAAATTTTTTTGTATTTTACCACAAATTTGTTCACTGAGAAAGGGGCGGGAATTCAATATAACTTTTTTTTCACATTTTATTTTTTTTTTTTCTTATAGATAACACACACACACACAATTTTATCGGAATCAGATAAAGATGTATCAACATTTTTTTTCTCAATTCAAGTATTTCCCTTTTCGATTACAGAAAATTTTACTTCTTTTCAAGCTCAAGTCTTTCATGTACATGAAATTTAAAGGAAAAATATTTAAAATTGAATTAAATGCATATTGCACTTATTTTTGCATTAACAAAAAATTTTATGGAATAAGAGTGTGAGAGACTGAGAGAGTGTTTGAGCATATCGTGCCATTCTAACATGAATTTTATAAGTGCAAGTGTAATAATAATAGAAATTTTTTTTTGAAAATTTATAAATTGGAAAAGTTTTTACCTGTATTTTTCGAGCCATGTAAGCAGAGTTTTAAGGAGTTGTATGGTGTAATAATAATAATAATAATAATAATAAGAGAAGTTGACAAACTGATTTTGAATTTTACTTTTTACAATGAAAACTTTTTTTTTTAATAGATAGACTAAAATCCATTCAATAATTTATTTTAATGATTTTTTGTCATGTTAATAGATATATTGATTTAAATTTTTTAATTATGGTATTTTTTTTTAATTATGAAATAAAAACTGTGAAATATAGGAATGAATTTGGCCTAAAAACCGTTAAAAAACTGTTAAAAATTTTTAAAAATTGATAATTTGTTTCAGTGGATGGAGGAGCTTTTTAAAATAAGCTCTAACTTATTAGCTTTGATATTAGGCTCTAAAGCCTCCGTAACCGGAAAACGGTCAACAGCCAAAAATGTTCGATTTACCTAATTTTTTTGATATTTTTCAAATTAGCGGTTTCTTCAAAGAGAAATCAAAATGGAGAAATTTTTCAAAGTGGCTAATTTTTAAAAAAAATTTAGAAATTTTTCAAAATTAAAAATTTCTGCCATCTTGATTTTTTTTCAAACTTACGCCATATTGAAAATTTTTGAAAAATTACAAATTTTGAAAATTTATGAAAATTTACAAATTTTGAAAATTTATGAAAAATTCTTTGAACATTTACTTGCTTGTCTGATTTTTCAAAATGGCGGTTTTTTTTTCAAAATGGTGGATTTTTTTCAAAATTTTCCAAAATGGCCCATCGAAATTCCTTTTCCAAGCTGTTAGAATCTCTCATGTTAAAAAAAATTTCTCGAATTTTTGAATTTTTTAAACCGTTTTTTCTTAAATTTAACATTTAAAATAATTTACGTTTAAAATAAAATTAATTTAAAAGAAAAAAACAACTTTCACTGATTCCTTGTCAAATACTCTCAATTTTCATCGTTTAACTTTAAATCCACACTCCTCCTAAACAAAATACGATACAAACTATTAAAACAATCATTAAATTGCAATCATAAACAGAACATTAAACTTTGTCCTATATTTTATTTGAGTTCCTTCATAATATGATGCACCATGTCGTTACACACAGACCAAGAATCAGACAAAAAAAATCCAATAATTTTCCAATTTCCTTCCTCTTCATTCTCTCAGTTTATCCTCAGTTTATTTTATTTAATGTATATTTTTAGAGACATTCTATTTTATTTTATATTATTGACACCAGACCACACATACATTTATTTTCATTTTTTCATATATGGCCAAATATATACTAATTATATGATGAGGCGACACTTCCGTTTTTATTATTTGATGTCGTCATTGTTCATAATCGTTCTGCACTGTGAAATGACCGGTCATTTTATACTTGACTCGCACAAAATTTAATATTATTTATATTTAGAAAAGTTCATTTCATTCATATTCATTCGGAAAAAAAATCTAATTGATCAATATTGAGTTTTTTTTGTATTTTACTCTTTAAATGTGTTGTATTTGATTTGAAAAGTTTTCCCATCATCGACATCCTCTGTGGTAGATAAAAATAATTGGTGGTGACGATTTGCAATGCAATACAAAAAAAATGAAAAGGAAAAATTAAGATTGACTCGATTTAATCAATAAAAAATTTCCGGAAATGTTCTCTCCCCATTCAATGTAATTAAATTAACTCACTTTATGGTATGAAATGAAATGAAACAAAAAGTGTGTATTTTTGATTAAGACTCAAATTTACTGTACATTAACACAAAAAAAGAAATTAGATTTAACTGAATGAATTTTCAGCGGGAAAATAATGGAATAATAACAAAATTTATTGTGCGGTGTAGGCAGAATTTTAATTGGTATAACATTGGCTTATTTGCTCTGTGCTTTTAGACGTTTACATTCAAATTTTTAGCAATTCACTGTTGAAGTTTTGTAGACAAATTTTATTTTTTTATTTTAAATTTTTTATTACATTTCATCAACATCATCATTTTCATCATCATCATTTTGGACCATAGTCATGATGATATTTGTGATCAACAGTGCGCGAGATGCAGTCATCCAAATATGACATGTGTGTAGATTGATGCAATGTATAAACTCGTATAGAGGACAGACAAAACTTGATTATTGCACACTCGGATTCATTTGATTAACGTTGAATTTATAATGTGAGTTTTAACAACTCAACAAACAATGGGTGATTCAAGTTGGGATGTTTTTGTTGGAATTAATTGTAAATTGATGTGTTTATTGTGAGGTATTTGATGAATTATGTTTTCACTTTGTAAAATCTTTGAGATTAATCTATATGGAGTCCATTGTCTGGCTATAACTTACTTAGTTACTAAGCTGGATATACAACCAATTACTTGGCCTTACAAAGTCTGTTGAAGGTTCTGTTTCCAGTGCTCTCTTTCTTGCGCTACTTGTGGCCAGTTTTGTACTCCTAACGTCCTCAGATCCGAATGGACGTTGTCGATCCACCTTGCTTTAGGCCTCACAACACATCGACGGCCAACTGGATCATTTCGGAACAGGATTGGTGGGACTCGGTTAGGCTCTATTCAAGCTAAATGCCCGGCCCATCTTACGATTGCTGTGTTTGGTTCTCCATATTCACATTCCAGTTCAAAGTTGTATCTACGTCTCCATCTTGCGTCCTCCAGTTTAGCAACGCATAAAGTTCGCAGTACTTTGTATTCGAACGAAAGTAGCAGTTGTTCATCGCTCTTGGTGGTTGGCTACATTTTTGACCCATATAATGCTACTGGCCTTATAAGTGACTTATAGATTATAAACTTGGTTTTGTTATTTAAGAGTTTGGAAGATTTCGTTGTAGTCCATAAAATACCTATTGGCCACCATGATTCTACTGACTCTAAGAAAACGTTAAATTCGTAATTAGTTTTTTACTAGTCAAACAAACCAATAGTTGAATCTCCCTTTGATTTGTTCTATTCCATAAAATGATGCAACTTCTGATATTGAAATGAAATAATGACAAAACAAAACAGACGACACACATTTCTCACAACACAAATGCATGGACATGGACAGGACACAGACATTGACAGGAAAAGAGGTTCCATATCCATATTCATTCAAAATAAAACAGCGGAAATGCATCATGTGACGCATCAGTTTGATCGTAAAATGAGTGAAACAAAAACGGGTGTCACTCGATTTTTCAAGTTTATAACATTTCGTATTCTTCCAGTTTTTTGTACTTGTGTTGCCATATATACATAAAATATCTGTATAAATTCCCTCAATGATAGTTAAAAAATATGTGAAGATAAAAGTTTTGCAATGTGTACTAAAATGTGCCATCTGTTACATTTTCATGATTCAAGAACTTGGAGATATTATTAAAAAAAAACCGGAGAATAACAGTGAGTGGATAAAATGGAAAGAAGAAAAGTAAAAATTTAATGATATTGCTTTAAGTTATCTTTATAGTAGTCCTCTTTTGCTTCTAAATTATGACTATAAAAATGTGAATACTATGGACTTTCCTTTTAGTTTTCAGGAGAGACCGACACAAAATCGGGACATTTCATGTATATTTTATGTACTATTTTTTTATTATTATTATTGTCATGGAAGTATGAGCATAACTTTCTCTAATGCTGCATTTAGACACATTGCATTTTTGCCTGAGACCAACATTAAAGACTTCCTTATTTCTTCATTCATTCACAATCCTTATAAATGTTGTCTTATATCAGTAGTCGTAAAAATTTTAAAACTTTTCTTTCTTATTCATTTTCTTTATTATTTTCATTTATAAGATTAAATAGAAAAATTTTATTGCGCTCATAATTTTAAATATAATGCAGACATAAGCAAAGTACTAAAAATCCTCAGAATTTGTGTGAGTGTGTGTATGTGTTTTTTTTTAATTTTATTATTTCATTTCATTCATAAAAAATTGAATTATCTGAATCATTTTTTTAATGAATCAACGTAAAAAAAACCATTAAAAGCATTTCAGGTGTCTGGTAAATAAAAATGCATTTAATGCACCTCTCTAAATAAGGTTTTCAATGAAAAAAGTTTATCGAATCGCATTTTACATTCCGAAACATTGTGTCTCATATGGCTTTTCAAACATGTCATTTATTTAAGTTTACTTCCAAATATGTATTTACTTGTAATGTTTGCCAATTCAGGGTTTATTTTATAATTTTATTGATATGAAATGTGTTTTTACAACCAAAATACACACACATACAGGCATACACACATATAAAATTGATTTGTTGATTCATCAATCTAGGTAATGGGTTTGTGTTTATGTTCCTTTTAGCATAGGAGTAGTTCAATATTATTATTTATTTGTGTGTTTTATTTCCATTTCGAGACGTGACTGTATTTTTACTGTTCCAATTTAATTTTTATATGAAATTTAATGTAAATCCATAAAAATTGTAATAATATTAGATATTTGTAGATTAATCGAATGTATGAAGTTATGAATGGGTAATCAAGTATTTGATTTGATATTAAAAGTGAGGGTCGTTAAAATGAAGTTTCTGTCATAAATTATGTTATGGCTTGGGATTGTCATTGAATTTCATTGAGTATTCTCTTTTTTACTCTCTGAGTGAACATCAATCGTTTTTCAAGTCTCTCTCTTACTTTAATCACTCTCAATCTCAGATCGTCTCATTTTACTGATTCTCTTATGACCCTCAAACCTCATTTGCATGAAGTAGAAAATGTTCAAATAAAAGTACAGGAAGTTGTCAGAGCCATAAAAAGAAAGGCAATTGAACAACCCAACGCTCCTCCGTCAAGCACTTTTAGAAATTAAATTGCAACCGTTTCCAATGATAACGAGATAACAATGGACTTACCCCAGCGTCAAGACATCATTAGAACAATAAACCGCGTGCAGAATAGACATCGTCCGGTCAATCCAGGTTCTTTAGAGGAATTAGATATAGTAGCTCCATACACACACACTATAATTGGCGAATCATTTATGCAGTATGATTCTGGAATTGACGATCCTAACACAAACTTTGTGAATTTGAAATTTTGTTTCATTAAAATCCATCATCGAAACATCCATTTCACAGAAATTGAATAAATAAGAATATTTTGCCCATTCGTCCTAGAAACAGATAATCCACACTTGCACTTATAAATAAATGGCAATCCATTTTAAATAA
This sequence comes from Culicoides sonorensis, assembly GCA_900002565.1. Classification (NCBI taxonomy): domain Eukaryota; kingdom Metazoa; phylum Arthropoda; class Insecta; order Diptera; family Ceratopogonidae; genus Culicoides; species Culicoides sonorensis. The sequence continues at coordinate 194,826 of LN483507.1, read as the reverse complement.
ACATTAGCACACATTTATCCAGAATATGCATGGATTAATATTAAAATTTACATTTCCACACTACAATTCTCGTCTAGGTATACATTTGTGCATTTAACTCAACCCATTATTATTATTATTCAACATGTTTTGTTCAGTTTTAGATGCTTTCTAGCACTTTTATTTACATTCACAAAGAACAAAAACACCATTTTATTTAAATAAATGTTGATATAAATAATAATAACATTTTGAAATTACAATTCAACATGAGGAGAAATGGTGTCATTAATAATATACAATTTTAACGTCTTTCAAATGTAAAACATTTAATTAAAAAGTGTTTAATTGTGTTTAAATGGAAAAGTTTAAATGAAAGAGAAAAAAATATGAGTTTAATGGAAACGCCTGGTTATTTACTATTAAAAACAAATTCAATGTTTCCCATTCTTACAATTTTAAATTATATTTCAAGTGAAATTCAAACAGAATACAAATTGTGTAACATTTATATCAAAACCTATAATATTGCATTTTCACACACATACAAAGTATATTTCAGACACAAATATTGCATAGACAAACTCTTCTCCTGCACACAAATGATGAAACTTGTTGTATGTTTGTGTGTGTGTGTGTGTGTATGTAAAAAGGATGAAAATGTAATTAATGTTTTCTAATGTTTCCGTTTGAAATTAAAGTTAAATTTATGTGTTTCTAACTCAATGGACATGAAATAGTTTATTAGTTTGTATTACGACCGACAATAATGGTGCTTGTATAATATTAGTTTCCTATATTTTTGACTCGAGACTACACACATTTGTGAGAGTGGTACTTTAGATATTATTTTGTACAAAATTTAATGCAATATTTATACAATAATAATATTACAAAGTATAAGTTGGTTTTACATATTTAACATTGAGTTAAATGTGTTTAGTTTTCATTTATTTAAATAAGGGAAATTAAGTTGCATTTTCAATTGGAATTAGAGTTAAAGTTGTAATGAAACTTTTGTAAAGTTACATTTGAAGGCTAAGAGAGTAATCAGGCGAATTAAAATTTTTTTGAAGGCATTGATAAGAGATTATAGCTCCAAATAAGACTTTAATGATTATCACTCAACCCGTTAAGCTAAAGCTAAATCGATACTTGGATTTGTCTTAAGACAGTCGTCGGAATTTCGGAATCTGAAAATTCTTCTTTCATTATAATTCGCGTTTGTACGATCTGTGTTGGAGTATTGTAGTGTGATCTAGTCGCCTCATTACTAACTTTTCAACACACAAATGGAGAAAGTTCAAAAAAGATTCCTGCGTGCTGTACTTTGTGATCATTCGAACCTTACTTACAAGAAGATGTGCCAGACATTCAACCTGCAACCACTCGGCATTCGTCGGTCTATTGCAGAAGTTGTTATTGTACATGACTTGCTCTCTGGCAAACTGAACTGTCCTGATATTGAATTTCAACTGCCCAGCACGAGAGGCAGTCGCTTGTTTTATTGAGCCATTACATAGAAGAATCCACACTTTCGATGAAACTCTGACTAGCATCATGAGAGGGTTTAATTTAGTAACTGAATTTTTTGATTTTAACTGTGATAAGGATTTATTTAAAATCAATATTAATAATAGCTAGAACTTATAATGGAAGGATGATTAGTAAAGTACTTACCCATGGAGATCTTAAATTTTGAACTTTTAGAGTCGTGTCCAACACTTTGTCAAAGAAAATCAAATCTGCAGCTTCTCGTCGCTCTATTAAGCTATTAAGGTCGATCAGCATTAACCTCTCCTTGTAAGGAGGAAACAAAAATTAAGAATCTTTTTTGGATGAATTCGATTCTGTTTTGTTGTCTAAGGGTGTGTGGGTTCCATGCCAGACTATTGTACTCGAGTAGTGGTCGTTGGTAATAAATGGATCTTAAAATTGGTTTGAATTTCTTTCCACAAACCCTTGCATTCTGTTGGCTTTGGAAATTTGCTGATCGATATGGGCGTTGAACTTGACCTTATGGATCTTTCCTGGAAATAGATCCAGCTGGAATTTTTAATTATAACTATTATAATGAACCCGTAATAATTTTTTAAAGCTAGTACAATGATAAAAATCTGCGTTTTTCAGTCTTCAAACAAATTCAATTTCCATTTTTTCAACTTATAAGCCTATAAATTCATGTTTTTTTCGTAATGTTGCCAGATTCATTCGAGTAACGTTAAGTAATTTATTTTTTGTGCATTTATTTGAAATGATTTCCTTTTACACATTCATAAATAATATTCACTTCTTGCAAATAATTTTTTTATCCACATATTATTATTGGAAATAAAAAGAAATTTCCATACAATTTCTGTAAATAAAATATACCACTAAAGATATAAAATGCAGAAGCTCATTGTGTTTGTGCTGTTAACTCATTTATATAATTTTTTTCCATTTTATTTTTTTTTTCAAATCCAAATTACGTTTTAAATTCTTTGTAATTTTTTTTTTGAACAAAATCTAGTCGAGTCAGTGTTATTTTAATATTTTTCTTGCATATTATTTTCTTTGCATCATCATCGTATATAAAAATGTTCACATTATACGCAAAAGCCTCTGGTTTCAATTTATAATATCGCCTTTCCTTTATCCATTTAAAGGAATGTTTAAAAATAAACTGCTAACCACAATTTTTTATTATAAGTTAGTATTCGGTTCACTTTTCTTTTGAAATACTATATTTTAATAAAAAATTATTATTTTTTTTCACTATCAAAAAAATAATATTAAAAAAGTACAAAGACTAAGAAAAATATGATAAACATTACACATACCTTTATTTATTTACATTTTAAGCAAAGAAGAAAAGAGTAAATTATTTATGAAATTGAAATGAAAAAGTAAAAAAAAATAATAATAATAAAAAACATCACCTTATAAACATTTACAAGACTTTCCACAAAAAATACGAATAAATGCAATGCAAGTGCATTTCATTGAAACAAACTCAGTTGATTTTCATAAAAATGTGAAATATGGTAAAAAATAATAACAAAAGAAAATATTAAATTTAATCGAGTTACCACGAACACTGGTAACAGTACAAACAAAAAATAGAGCCATGAAATTTTTTTGTATGTTTATATGAATGTAAAAGGTAGCTGAATTTTCGTTCATCGCCTGAAAATATTCACAAGTTTAAAATAATATTATTTTTTAGTTTACTTGCACACAAAGCCACAAAAATTTACGGTGTAAGTCTTATTATTATTTTTTTATTTTTTTGGTGTTCATAGTTTTATTATGATATTATTTATTTTTTACTTTTCCATGAGCAGCTTATCAAAATAATAATAGTTAAAATTTAGTTAAGTCCATGCATTGTAAAGTTTATTTCAGTACAATGAAAACTATTTTGTTTATTTTTAGTGCAATTTGTATGAAAAATGCACTTTTACAGATGGGTTGTCCGGCGTCACTCCGTATGACCGTAGCTCCAGCACTCGCTCCAACTGAGTGAAATTTATGTTGACTAGAGGAGTTAAAAATTTGTCAAAACCCATTAGTTTTTAGATTGGGCTCCAGAGCCTGGTTTCAAGACCCTCAAGAGCCTGAAAACGGTTAAAACCACAAATTTTCGCAAAACAGCCGATTTTTTTAATTTTTGAGTTTTCTTTACTTCTAATACGCAGCCTCTACCCAGAACAGTAGTTTTATATCACTTGATTCCCTCGTGAAGTCGCTTTACATTCTAGAATTTGAAAAAAATGTTGAATAAAGCAGCAAACTATAATTTGACTTCTCATTTTCAGTATCATCGTAAATTGATAGAAATTTGTCTCACATTTAAATTAAATTTAATTGAAAATAATTTTTCTAACAAATTTTTTTTCTATTTTGTATCTTTTCAGGTATGTACAACTTCATTACAATTATCACTGTGTTTTCGCTTAGAGATGATAAAAAAAAAATTTTTTAAAAAAAATAAAGTATCGATAGCCGGGTGGTAAGTCGACCAATACCATAATCAAACATCGTTATCTGCTACACAAACAGAACAAGAAAAAAATCATTTAAAAATCAATTAAGAAAAAAAAAATATAAAATATCATCATAAAGTTATTTCTATAAAAAGGTTCAATTAAACTGTAAATAAATGAGAAAATTGCCTGTTGCTTGTGTGTTGAAATGAAGAAAAATCATTTATATTTGATGAAAATGAAATGATGATAAAAATAAATAAAATACTAAAATAAACGAATAAAATTCTAATCCATTTCGTTTAACGTTTGCTAGTTTCTAATAAAAAAATAAAAAGTGAACACAACAATTTTATCCTTTTACCATTCGATCTTAAATACTCAGCATGAATAAAAATATTCAATTTCTGGATAGAAAAATTTCGATGTTGGATGATGAGATGATGAAAATGCAAATATATCGATCACCTGCAATGAATATTTTATTTTAAAAGAAGAGCTATTTTAGGATTAGCATCTTAGATATAGATGCGGAAATAAAAAAATACACCTTGAAAAATCTTTTGAAAAATGTGTCAGACTCAAATTGATTCTTATTTTGACAATAAAACATTCTTTTCCTTATCTAAGCGAGAGAGGGAGTATTTGTAAATTGCATTTTGTCTGCGCCTTTTATGAACACGAGAGTGCTGCATTGAGTTATTATTTGTTATAACTTATTAAAAGGAAAAGATGACTAGAAATAGGAATATATTGAATCATCTATATTTTATTTACATTCCGTAGAGACATTTAAATGCACACATGTATGGTTCTTAACATCAATAATAATAATAAAAAATTTATATGTACGAAGAAAATAGAGAATAGAAAGGAAAATATGCTTTTACCTCTTTTGCAAAAGCAAACTGAAAGGTAAATGTATTAAGCAGCCCATAAAGAGGGATTTAGCATTTGAGATGGATGGATGTTGTCGACACACACATACACACACAAACGTATACACAAAGCACATACAAACAATTTCAATATAAATTTTGTTTTTAATGTGTCTTCACATTTTCCACAAATATGAATGTGTTATAAAGAGGAAAATATTTATTCAATAAAAGACTTGCCAAAGCTTTTACCTTGTTGTTGTTATTGTCGTCTTACCCATAGATGGATTTTCAAATAAATAAAAATAATACTCCAAAAAATGGCTTTGAGATGAAAGAATCTTGAAATTGTGTGATGTTGTTATAATTCACTGTTTGCATTCATATGATGTTGCATTAAAATTTTTTTTGTTAAAAATTTACGAAATATTCTTTAATATAACAATCATCTTTATACAAATTTCTAGTGGATTGAATTGGAAAAAATTTGCTACATATTTCGCAGTGGTGAGCTTTATTTCACTTTTGTGAAGGAAAAAAAGTGAATGATGTTCATTAGAAGGAAAATAACCATGTAACATGAATATTCTTGAAAATTAATTAGATAATCGGAGTTCAAAAATGAGAATTTCTTACCACTGGGCGATTTAGAAAAGTGCATTTCGAAAGGATTCGTTTGATTGAATAAAATTAAGTTTTACATACCCTGTCGGATGTAAACTCATGAATTTCAGGAGTTATAAAAAATAATTTTATAAAATTTAAAAAGTAGAAATTAAACAAAATTTGATTCAATTGAATAATTAATTAATTAATTTATGGAAATAAAAAATTGAAAGCTCATAATTTTCAAAAAAATCAAAATACTCAAAATTTTCCAAAAGTCAAAATGCTCAAAATTTTTCAAAAAAGTCGAAAAACTCAAAAAACTCAAAATTTTCAAAAAACTCATAAAACTTTAAAATTTTAAAAAGTCAAAAAAGTTAAAAAATCAGAAATCAAATTTTTCAACAGAGATTATTAAAAAAAAATAAAAATCTAGAAATGAAAAAATGAAGAAAACTTAAAATTTTCAAAAGAAATAAAATTTTTTAAAAATCAAAAAACTTAATATATTCAAAAAGTTCGAACAGGGCAAAAAAATTAAGGACTTTTCAAAATTACTTTAAGAATATTTTAAATATTTTTGACTTTTTCGAACTTTTTGAAATATTTAAGCTTTTTACTTTTTTGAAATTTTTTAGTTTTTTGACTTTTTTGAAAATTTTGAGTATTTTGATTTTTTAGATTTTTTATTTCCATAAACTAATTATTCAAATGTTATTTAAATTCTACTCTTTAAATTTTATAAAATTATTTTTTTATAACTCCTGAAATTCAAGTGTTTACTTCCGACAGGGTAAATTGAATTTTTCAAAAAAATCAACAAGGCAGATGTTTCAAAATGTCAGAATTTCCATTTTTAAAATTTTGAAAAATTCCGCCATTTTGAGCTTTTTCAAAAATTCCCCCATTAAAAAATATTGAACGTTTTCCGAAAATTTATGATTTTTGGCTTTCGACAGTTTTTAGGTTCTACAGCCTCTGAAGCTCAATTGCTGAGCCCAATCTCAAAATTAATAAGCTTCATATTTTCTTTTTAAAAATGCAAATTCTGCATACGTTTCTTTACAATATATAATTCAATTTATCCATCTAGCATCCACCTGGATATTCAATAATTGGCATACCACTTCGAATATGTTTGTTATTGGTTTATGAACTTTAATATTCAATCAGTCTTCTAACTCTTTTGTACATCAATTCCTTTTACATGTCTTTCATCATTTCATAACAAACAGAAATCTTAGACATTAATCGTACATGCATATATAAATATTTTCTTTCAATATATTTTTGATCCTTGTTGTTTTTCTTTGTTATTTCTGTTAAAATGTAAATATTTCCATTTGCAAAAGTAAATAATTGAAATAAATAAACAAATAACAAATCATGTCTTAACAAGCAGAAAATGAGCAAAATTTTTGAACTTGAAATTTTTCTATTTTTGTGTTTTTTATTTTTTGTCATATCATTTTGACAAACTTTCTGTTGTTTCTGGATCATTTTATGGAAAATTATAATAAAATACATTGAAAAAAAAAACTTTTAACGAGCAAATCCCTTAAAAATAAAAATTTATTTACAATTTTCAAAAAGCCAAGCAAAATGAAAATAGAAACTGAACCAGCACACAGTAACAAAATCCATTATTTTTATTTTTAAATCCCAATAAGTAGCAACGTGTATACGCTCCAAGCTTGATCGTGTTGCACATTGCACAATTTTAACGAGAATTTATCAAAACTGTTATAAAATTGAAAAGAAACATCTATTTTTATTTTTTTTTTGTAGTTTCAACTAAAATACAATTTTGTTTCAAGGATTTCAAGGAAAAAATTGAATAATCTCAATTTAAAATTGAGAGAGAAAAAGGAAAAAAAATGAAAATAAATTTAAAATAAAATAAAAGTTGTTATAATCCTTTAATGCATCACATTTTCTTTTTTTCATTTCATCCATTTCTTGTTGATTCGATGTATATAGATTTTAATTATGTGAGGTATTTTATAAAATTTTATACAGGATTTACTGTAATGTGCTGGAAAAATAAGGAATTTTTTTTTCTTTTTGCTACAGGTTTACTTAAGAAAATTACATTGTATGTGGGTTTGTTCGTTTAAATTAAAAGCAGTTGCAATGTAATTTTTTTTCTGTTTAAGAGGGAAATAGAAGCGTATCATGTGAAAGAAATGGATAATTGATTAATTTACGTGATATAAATGTTTAAATGTTGAGAAAATTTCAATGGAAAGAGAGATTAAAGAGACGAACGAATGTTTAATTGTGGATTTTATGGTGAATGAATAAATGATGTATTTCATGCTTCTTTTATTGAATTTTCATTCTTTGAACTCAACGTTCAGATCAGATAAGATTTGTAGGACTGCTATTAAACCTGCACTCAGACCATCAATGGCGCCCATTGTGCATACCCGTTATCATCATCTAAAGTATATAGCTTTTATTCTGTTATCCCAAGCAGTAGCCACCTTTATCTAGCCTTTATATCCAATTGAGTAGCCGGAAAAAGGGAAATTTGAGATTGTAAAGTTTCATGGCCGAAGCGAGAATCGAACTGATAACCTTAAGAATGATAATCCAACACGCTAACCACTTCTTACTCGTAAATGGTCCATCAGACTGTGTTTTGATTTAAATCAAACATAAATGTTAGGCTTCAAGACCATGAAGACGGACATAAGTTTTGTGATTTTTCAATTTTTTAAGTGCATTTCGTAATAAAAATTGTACTATTACAGACGCTTTATCCGCCGTCACTCTGACCCACATTCAGCTTTATAACTCCGAAATGGTCCTTTGGATCCAGGTTGGTTTTTTTGTTTGAAAGAGGAACTCGTAAGGCTGAATTAAAACTCATTAACAATTAGATTGGGCTCATAAATTGGGTTCCAGATCTTTCGAAACCCCAATACCGTTAAAAAACGATTAAAAATTTAAAAAATTGTTTAAATTTTTGGTTTAACTTTAAGAATATTAAGAACTTTAAGATTGGGCTCAGGAATTGGACTGCAGAGCCTCCAGAGACAGAAAACGGTCAAATCTCAAATATTTCCAAAATGTCGGATTGTTCAGAAATTTTTTGATTACGTTTTCTAAAAATTTTTCAATCAAATTTTAAAATGGTGAAATTTTTTAAAAATGGTCAAAATGAAAAATTATTCAAAAAAATTTAAAAAATGGCGCAACATTTTTGAAAATTTCTGAAAAATTTCCTCCGTTCTGAACAATTTTAAAAATCCCGCTATTTTGAAATTTTTGGAAAAATTCCACCATTTTTGATTTTTTGAACAATTTTGTCATTATGAAATTTTTTAAATAAACCGCCAAGTGGTCAGAATTTCTTTTTTTTTAAATAATATCTCAAAAACACAAAAAAATTAAAATCTTTTTTCTCATCTTCAAGAAACAATTTTTTTTCAACTTGAGTCCAGTTACTGATTAATTGAATTTATTATCTTCAAAAAGTGCTGAACAAAAAGTAAAAAGTAAATAAATTTAAACAATTTTCTTCTTCCAAACAATCATCTTTCAAATGTCAAGACCACAACAACTTAATACACGAAAAGTTACTTTTTGTGGGATGCTATAAATTAGGTGTAATTCTGCTCCCAATCATAAACCATAAGGCACAAACACAAAAAAAAATATGTCACCCCTTTTTTGTTGTAATTTAATAAATATAATAACTTAAATTTCATTATTAAAATGCTGATAATATAAAAAAAAATTAAAATAAAACAACAAAAATTTGCCTTGACTGTTGTTGTTAACAGTTTTAACTGTTATGAAAATTATATAAGTGTCATCATCCCTTTCCCATTATACCTATCATCGTTCGTTTTGTGCTTTGCCTTGTTGTTCCTTTTTTTTATTCTCATTTTTTTATTATTATTTTACATTGATGACGACGTTGATGATGGTTTTTTGTCACTTGGTTAATTTTTCTTTTTTTTTTTTAAAAAAAAAATATTTTTGAGAGGATTTTATGAAAATAACTGTATAATGATAAAAATTGTTGAAAATACATAAAATTAAATGGAAACATTTTCAATTTGTCCACTCCATTTAAGTTTCAACAACTTTTAGGTTTTGAAGTGAAAATTACCGTATTTTATATAAACATTTTTTAACTGTAAGACCATAATGAAAAAGTGTTGTGTGGCTTTATATTACTTATTTAACTTTATTTTTTATTATTTTATTTTATTTTATAAGTGACTGGTTTTTGCAATTACCAGAATATTACAAGAGTTGTTTTTCTTGTACTGTGAAGTTAAATAAATGAGGATAAAATTTTGAAAACAAAAAAAAAAGTATAAATTTTAAAACTTTTCCCTAGTTTTCTGTTCAGTGTCTTATGGTGATATTAATTACATTCTGCTACTGACAAAATTCACTTCGTTTCAATCTTTTTTTTTTAAATTTTCCATGAATAAAATTGAGAAATAGACTAAAACAATATTTATTTTTATATAAATTTAAAATTTTAAAGGCCTGCTGGCTTTTGTCACAATTACAAAAGTAAAAATTACTGCAAATAAAATCAAATGGAATGTCAGACACAAAAATATACAGTTAAAATAAAATGTAAAGTAAAACAAAGTAAATTACGAGAGAAATATTAAAATACAAACAGTATTTTGACTAACTAACTTAAAACTATACTTTTGCATGTATATTTTTAGAATTGAACATTACACATAAAAATATTTTATTTTAAATGGAAGAGAAAAAGTCTCTGAAGTAAGAGCACAAATAATTAAGTAATGTAAATTTTTAATTTAATGTACACAGAAACCGAACACAAGCGGAACTGTGTAACACCATTCAGTTTTTAGCTTTGGCTTTTTAAATGCTGACAAAGTATCTTTTATCTTACTCTCAGAGTAAACCGAAAAATTAAACTGATCTTATGTTGAATGGAATGAATGTGTATTTTTGCATTATTATATCAACAGATAAAAAAAAACTTTTGGGTAATTGGATGGAGAATAAGGGATTTTATGGTTTTTCTTTTAATAAGGTAGCAGCAGTAGTGTGTGAGTAATTTTCTTTTACATTTCGCTCTTAAAATGTAAAAGTTAAAAATAATTTTTCAAAATTTGATTTTTTCCGGATGACCTGTATCTAAATAATTTTGGGAAATTGAAGATGTCAGAGATAAATGTTAAAAATAATATTTTGTACAAAATTTACTATGATGATGTTAGTCTCAAGTATTTTCCATAAGGAGGAAATTTAGTCATGAATCATAATTGCATCAAATATTGTCCTTGAAATAAATCCAGATTTTACTTAACAACTGGAGGAAACTGACCTCCTTTTGAAGACTGGACCAATTCATGGGTTAAATTTTATTGAACATACATCTTAAATGAAATAAGATGAAAATAAAAAAATCATAACAATGCCGATTTTTCAATTTTGATTTGGTGACCTTTTAACGTAAGTAATTTAACAATACGAGTCTTTCGAGCAATCCTCGTTTGCCGGAAGAGTTTGTGGGCCGAGCTAAACTGTGGCTTTAGTGAGAAATGTGGCTTTTGAATCAAACTTATCTTCGAGCAACCCTCAAGCTCTGAAAATCTGAATTGCATCCTAGCTAGAAAAAAGGTCTATCAACTTCCAGAGCTGATACCGTTCTCATTTTACTGTACTGTTAATTGAAGACGCCGCACAGACCACCCCAGTAAAGTAGATTATTTTTCAGGACACTCTGGAAGGACCAACTGAAAAACCAAGTTACCAAGTCCTTCAAAATTGAATTTTCTTTTGGCCTTGAAACTCATCAACGACTTTGACCTTTTTATATTAGTTTTAGGCTCAGAGCTGATTTTGTAATTACACGGCAAAAAATCAAAAACAACAACAACATAAAACTCAGAGTTATGATGATGATACTTGGAGCGTGTCAGGAAGGGGATCTGATAACCTTTTCTCGAGACTGCCAAGGTCGTAGATTGTTGCTGTTGTTATTCCTTTGTACCAAATCGATGTTTGCTCATTATGTGGTATCACAGATAGGAGTCTAAGTCTTGTGTTATTTCGCAGCTGATATGGCTGGACATCTCCAACACGCTCAATATTAACAGATAAATAATTCGGTAGTAAACATTTAGTAGCTTTATAGATAATTATCAAGACATTAAAACAGATACGCTGCCATACCATCAACAGTTCTGTTTGCTCTAACATACCTTCAATTCTTGAGTAACGTTTACCATATGTTATAATTTTTAGGGCTCTATTTTGGATTTTTTGCAGTGATTTAATTGCATCTTGTTTATTTAAAAAAAGAATCGAGCTACAATAATCGATATTCGATCCAATCATGCATTTGTAGAGCATTAATCTTGTCTTTGGTGGGAACTTTTTTTTGTTTTTATTCAAGGAAACCTACCATTTTTGACATTTTCTTAGCTACATAAGCTGCGTTTTCTTTTAATTTTTCGTCTATTACTACAACTAAATATTTTATACTGACCCAAGAGTTTGAAACCTCAAATAGTGTTTTAAACACTTCCTGTTAATACTCAAAATTCAACTTTGAAAAACTTTGTGAAGCTGTTATCACAAATATTTTATTTTGCTTGAATACTTCTTGTTTTTTACTTTTTAGTTAGTCAACCCCCTCTCATAAAAGTTTATTTTAGAAGTTAATAACTTCTTAAGGATACAGCACGCTTTTTATTATCTTTTTTTTATTTTTTTTTTATTATTTTTAATGAATGAATGGCACTTAAATTATCACCTTCAACATTTTATTATAAAATTCTGTTTGTTTACTCGTAAACTAAGAATGTTTATTCAAAAATATTTTCAATAATTACACCCTTTACCCAATTTCATTCTATTATCCTCTTTTTTTTGCTTGTATTTCACAGTTTTTTCTTCATTATTTTTATTTTATCATTTTAATTACTATCTTACATTAAATACAAAGCAGAAAATATTTAATACTCTCTTCGTTTATGCCTTTTTCTGCTTTTCCTCATTTTTTTTGATACCATTCTAACCAAGACACGGCTTTGTATTTATTGTTTTTTTATAACAAAAATGTGAAATGAAAAAAATAAGAAGAAGAAGAAGATATTTTATAATTGTAAGACCTGCAAAAAAAGTAAAATTAGCACGACACAAAATGAAAATAAATAATTGCTCAGTGTCATCAAATGAAGCTAATGGATGCTAATTTATTTGCCCGTTGCTATTTAATTTTTTTTCTGTACTTTTACGTTTTAGTATCAATTTGTACACCGAGCTTATTAGTATTATTACCCTCGAAAACAGTAGAGCTGAAAAAAGAAATGTATTGTGTAAAAAAGGCACAAACGTGTTTTGTGTTGTAAATACTGCTCAACTCACACACAAGCCAGGAGATACCAAGCACACAAATTTATATTTATAATACGATGAAAAAAATGTACATTTATTAATTTATTCATTATTTTATGGTGGAATATGGCTCATTGTTTTGCTTCCATGTCCCTGATGAATTTAAAGTGTTAGTCACGAGGCTTTTAAATTATCTTTTACCTTGAATATTTCAATGAAAATTTTTCTTTCACATTGTAATGAATACAATTTTTTTGGTTACCTTTTAATTATTTATTCAAAATAAAAACAAAACAGTGTCAAATGAAATGGAAGATAATATGCTAAATGAAGGTAAAACGAATGGAAATGAAAATAATAATAAGCTAAGTAAATAAAACAAAACAAAAAAGCAATAGGGAATAAAAATGTAACGCAGAGAATGTACATTTTTTTATCTATTTTACTTTTAATTATATTTTTTTATGTTGAAAAATACAAATAAATGTATGGTTAATGTTTTATTTCTATTAAGATAATGTGAAATAACTAGAATGGCGTTAAAATTAGAATTAATTGTACTTTTTTTTTGTTTAAAAAAAAAAAATGTCATGACTGAAAATGTGCTATAATCAAGCTTCAATTAAGTTTATAAGTGAAAAAGCATTAAAATTAGAGCCACAGAACTATGAGGGCCTAGGTGACAATCCAAAATGGGTATGTACTTGGAAAAAACGTACGGATCTCATCGGAGTTGTGACATTAAAAGAAATTAAGATTTTTTTTCGAAAAAGTACCCTCTTGGCAAAAAAAACATTGAAATTAGTTAGATTAGAAGTAAAACACTTAAATATATAGCAATATTATAGTGGTTAAAATACTTTTTTCAATCAGTTTGAACTAAATTAATACAATAGTTTTATTAATTCAAAAAATGAAGCACTTAAAGCATATTTGCAATTCCTCTAAATGAATGATAAGTAAAAATATAGTATATGCATAGCATTAGCTTAAAAACTGAAACCAAAACAAATGGTTTGGTTAAATTAGATATGAACATCGCGGACCTAATGGTTCTCCTGTGTTCATACTTCTTCAGCTGAAGCCTCCAAAGTAAGCGCATGTTATCTATGGTCTAACCATGTGGGACCTACAATTTATATGTCATCTGATTCAGTGTTGGATTGGCCATACGGGCAATCGGTCAAATGCCAGAAAGGCCGCAATTGATCGTCTTGCAACTGTTAAGTTAGTGTAAATTCCAAAGAAAATCAAACAGAATGCTAGGGCCGTAAATAATTCCTATCTGCTCTTATTCCCATACAGTCGCTATCAGATTTCACGCCTCTAAAAATCCTAGAAGGATCTTTATGTAATTTAAGTTGAACTTGAGCACATTTGAAACTCGAAAACACAACTGAATTTTCATGCCTGGGGCAATCATATTAGGCCCTTAACCAACTCGGTCTCCTATGCTATGGTTATCTTTTCACTATATATTTAAACTATTGTCCTTACTTGTCAAACGGGTAACTAACATGATTATTATGATTGTATTTAAATGGAATTTAAATGAAACCCAAAATATCTAATAATCATAGAACCAAATTCATAAACTCCACAAAAAAAGATGCTGAATCGTAATTTACACTTAATTTAAATTTTTGTGAACTATAAAATAAAATTAAAATGAAAAATAATCAAAATCAGATTCGAAAATAATGCAATTTACATTTCGCTGACACAAACAAAAAATTATCTATTTACGATTCACCTCATTAGCATTTATCGTGTTTGAAATTAAAGATGCATGTTCGATTTGATTTCAGTGATGAGGAAATCTTTTTTACAATTTTTTTTGCCTTTAATGGTTATGAGCCTTATCTCCTTCATTTCTTTTTTTTTATTATTAGATTATTTAAAAAAAAACTTTTCCAGATAAATGCTAATAATACAAAAAGTATGATAAAACGCAGTGCACCACTTACATACAAATAATTTTAAGAAAAAATAGTTCCATATTGGGTAAAATTTTATAGTTTTAAAACACGTCCAATCTACATTTGCTTTGCATTTCTTTTTCTGGTTGCTATTTTTCGGTATATCTCATCTAATCAGAACATTTTTTTTTATTTTTAAATTTCATCTAAAGACAAAAAAAAATAGCATATTGTCCATTGAGAGAACACGTGCTGATCTGAATTGAAATATACAAGATTGGGAATTGGAAATATAAAAGCAAAGACAAAAAAAAATTATTTTAAAATTCACAATCGATTGCATTTTTTAAAAAACCATTTTCCTCATAGAAAGGAATCTCTGCACTTTTGCATTATAATGCAATTGCAAAAGAATTTCTAGATATATATTTTATTTTTAAAGTACAAAATTGGATTTGGGTATAAATTTTCATCCGATCTCATCTCATCTCATATTGTAAAAAAAATATAAAAGTGTATGCGAGTAAAGCTATAAATGTATAGCCGCGAGATAAGTACCCCAATACCCATTAAATTTCAACCATTTGGGATAAAATAGACAAGTGAATAGAAATTTTTTTTTTCGTTTCATATTCTACATGCCACAAATTTAAATGTGTGTGTGTCTCTTCATTGTACTTGCACACACATAATTTGTGGATCGGTGTTATGGGTGACGACTTGACAATTTGTCACACAGCAATGCGACGACGATGCATGTGTTTGCATACCAAATACCAGGATGAAATTTAAAAAAAAAAACGAAAATAAAATAATGCTTGTAGTGAGTTATGTGAATAGACCAACAAAAAAAATAATTGGCGATTCAGTTTGAATCGAAACAAACCCATCGAAAACAAAAGAAAATCGTAAAGCAATAGATTATTTGTGCTTTTATTGTATGATGACCAGTGAAGGGAAAATAGAAAGAATCGACATATCGTAAAATTTAGATTCATTTAAAAAAATATGGGTTTTATTTTAAATTGTAGAAAATTTTAAAATAACTTCCTATGAAATTTTTTAAAATAAAACCCTCATATTGTACAAATTTTTATTAGGACACAGAAAATTTCAATAATATTCAAAAAATATAGTTCGAACAAGAACTAGAGACATTTAATCCGATAAAATATGTGTTGAATCAAATAAGACTCTATTTTCGATATTTTACTAGTCGACTCTTATTAGATGTATGCGTTAGTTGCACGCTAAATATAATATTATATTATTGAATGGCAATCGAAATTGAATAAAATAACGAGGAAAAAAAAGTACACATTTCTTGTCTATGTATCAATGAATTGCTATAAATATATAAATTGATAGGAGAAAAAAAATATTAAAACTTATGAATGCAGATCACGTAAACAAAATCATATTTTTGCAAATTTCCTACATTTTTCCCTCATAATACAGAAGGCGATTGTGCTGATCTGATCATATCAGGTACAGAGAGTGCGGTTATATAACACTGATTGTATTATTTTGTGTGTGGATATTTTTGTGGTTGATTTTGGTTTTTTTTTGCCTTTGTCCTATAGTGAATACTAGAATTCTATGAAAGCGAACGTGTAATAAAGAGAGAGACAGAGGTTATTATTATCATCAATAATGAATATTAATTTTGATTGCTATTTCTTTGTGACACATATTTTTTTTAATAATAAAATATTTTATTTTCTTTTTGATATTTTTTTTTAATAGTCAGCTCTTTTTATTTAGGGTAGACACGCTTTTGAGTGTAATCAATGAATTTATTTTGATTGAATTTGCAAAAAATGAGTAATTTTTAGTCAGTCCTTTGAAAAAAGATAATTAAAATAAATAAGTAGATTGAGGACGGACTGATTGTTATGATATATCAGGCTTCCTTTTTTATCGGGCTGGAGTGATGCGGGTTCTAGGCATTTCATCATGGTTTGGTATCAACAGAGATCGGAACATGAAAACGATTTAAAGCGATGCGCCCAGTAACTCAATTATTGGGATATAGTTTGTTCTACCTTAAAAGTCAGCCAGAAGTCTGATGATTGATGAAATTTTCCCTTAATCTATTGCAGAAGTCCTTAAGTAGTTCAATGTCGTTTTTCAAATGAGGATCTGCCGTTCTGTGGTACCATGGTCTCAACCCAGTGGGAAACCAGTGGAAAAGGCTGTTCCCACTAGTGCTCCACTGGTTATGGGTTGAGAGTGCATGGGAGATCGTAAATCATTTTAAGTATGCGGTTCTGTAATACCTGGAGTTCGTTGATGTGAGTTTTTGCGATGTTATCAAAAATGGACCGGAGTGCAGTTTTAAACATTAGTTTTTGTTGTCTTGATTCAATATTGATTTTCTATGTATTAGAGGGTATAAAAGTTTGATGGCATTCTGAGTTTTCTGTATTATTTGTTCTAGGACCTTGGTGAACTTTTTCCCGATATTTTTTTGTAACGATTTTTCACTGTCTCAAAAATTTTGACGTAAATAGACCTTAAAAACCGGGAAAAAGTTCACCAAGGTTGTTCTAAGTGAGTTTTGAAGGTTAGCTTTCTATCTGTTGTGAGTTCAAGGATTGTTTATTCGCCTACTCATGGTATTTAGACATCGTAGGTTTGAAATCATTCTACTCTCTATGTCTAATGAAAGAAAAATCATAGTCAAATCTTCTTAATTTCTTACTTTAATCATTTAATTATTCGAATTTCTTACCATGTTCATTTTCTATCACGTTTGTCCTTCACTTGATAATATATTTTTTTATTCAATCACTCTAAATCCTTTAATTTTGACAGTCCTCCTGGAATTTCTCTGAATTTTTATTTGTACAGCGAGGTTTTTCAATAAAGTTTCACTTCAAAGTAAATTTTCATGTGAATGAATGTGAAAATTACAGTTGAAGTATTTAAAAGTACATTTACACAATCATTTGATTTTAATAATCATTATAAAAATAAAATTTCCTATTTATTTTTTGTTACTTAAAATTTTTTTCAATCTTTGCATTCTTGATTAAAATTTTTGGCCTCATAATTATCATTAGAAAAAATTTCCCTTTTTTCCTTTTCTTTTAGAGTGCTGCCCTCCAACATTGTGGGCACAGAATTCTCTCCCTTATCCTTTGTATTGTTATTACAATCAAACATTCCAAGACACCAAGATAGAAGACAAAATGGAAATCACTGTGAAAGGTACGAAAAAATTGTGTGCTTGTTATTTAAAATCTTAATGCTAAAAAAAAAATTAACGCTTGATTGAACAAATTATCTGAATTTTGCTTGAATTAGTAATGTTTACTCACTGTTTGCTTTAATTTAAAAACAAAAACCAAAAAAAAAGTGAACCAGATCTTGATTACAAAATTACAGACAGGATGAAACAATTTGATACATTGATTGTGGTTGGCTAGTTCAATTTTTTCAGTTTCTATTTCAATTCCCTTTACAATCCGATAGAAATGTTAAATTTTTCTTTTTTTTTCTAATAAAGTTACATTTTCAGACCAAACATGAGGCAATTTTATGTGTGTATTTTTGTTTCTGGTCTGTTTATTTTTCTCTTAGGTATATTTCCAAATGCACAGTTGAATAGTTTCTTTTCCTTCTTTTGGCCAGGAAAAAAACCATCCTCATATAATGCCAATGAAAACTGTTACACATTTTTTTATTACATGTATTTCTTTTCATAGTATAACCAGAGGCATGACTTTATCAGAGATAGCATTTCATCGTCTGTGTTCTACTATTTTTTTTTGTATTGAAAATTATTGAAAAAAAAACATGAATGGACAAGGAAAAAGTTTTGAAATGACCATTCTTCTTAGTTAAAATTTAGTAGAATTTTCTTTCATCAAGGTATTTTATAGACGAAATTTTATTTATATTAGAACGTGATACGTTTAAGACCAATTTGTCATCTTTCAGTTCATTTCTAGTCAAAACTCGCCTTGAATCAGACTGATTTTAAATTTTTAATTGCAGATTTCAGTTCATAAATAGATTAAAATTGATTATCAACAATCATTATCAGCGTGATGTGAAATGAAACACTTTAATAACAATATAAACGCCTATTTCATAATAATAATCAATTACAGATTTTTTTATTCTATTATCAACTTTTTTTTTGCAGTACATTACTTAGTTAATTCAATTTATTTTCTAATCAGTTGTAAAATATTTTGAAATTCTATTCATTGGACGGTTTAGATAAGTGCATTTTGATGCGACTACGCAACATCACTTATTTGATAGAGACAGATAAATAGCGCCTCACAAACATTGCGGCAATTAAATAAACTAAGATAAATGTTTGCATTATTTTAATGATTAGTTTCAAAAATAACCACGTAAAGGGCCAATACAACATTTTATACTGATTTTATTGCGCGTATGAAATGTCAAATATGTGGCTACATCCATATAAAAATGTTAAAAGGTATTAAGCCACTTTAAGACTGTAAAGCTGATTCACTGACCTAAACCGAGCTATTTTTCTGACTCAAAATACTAATCGTGGTCCTAAAAGCCCAGGCTATGAGTCTCAATGATGCAAAAGATCTATAGAGTCATAGACTAACGACAGACAAACCGTCTCTAATAGTGCATTTTTTTAAACGATAACAGAAATTGCTAAAATAAAAATTAATAATCATAATTTTCAGTGATGACCATCTAAGTTCAGTGACGAGATGTTATCTAACATAGCAATAAGAGTTCATAAGTCACATTTCAGATCACTCAATAAACTTTGTACATTAACTCAGATTGATTTCTACCTAGTGTGTGATAATTTTGCATGAATTCATAATGAAATATTGAATAAAGTAATTAGAAATTACTACCGGCAATTAATTTCTGTCATGAAACATTAGTTTAGAAGTGAATTGATCAGAGTAAAGATTGAAACTAGAAATTTGACAAATTATGGGTCAAACTAAGACGAAAAATTTTAATTGCAATGATCAGAGAATGTCATTTGACACTTTTGAAAAATTAATCAAAGAGATGAATTTTTTGTAAGTTGTTTCATTGTCAATTTTTTTGCTTCAATTAAAATAAAAATAATTTAATTTAATTTTAAAAAATTGAATAGATCCCGGAACGTTTGTGGAAGTGAAAGTTATACAATGTTTCGCTCAATCAACATTTCAGAAAATAAAAATCTCTTTAAACAAACCACAAAAATCGCTTGCATCAGAGTAAACAGTTCACATGGCACAGTTGACTTGTGCTCATTTATTACATTCAATAACTTTTTACGGATTTGTGGTACAATTCAAAATCACCTTGATACAATGATCGACATTAAAACACAGAACATTCGAAAATTATGCGAGCAAACAACAGAGCACTCAAATTTGATCTCCGTTTCCGAAAGTTATTGCAGTATTTGTTTTGAAAATAATAAGGATCGTGTACTGCCATGTTGCCATGCATTTTGTCGCAAATGTATCGATCAATGGTTTTTTGTGGGTAAATTTGAGTGTCCAATTTGTCGAACTGAAGTGAGGACCATTGAAGACGAATGGATTATCACCGAATTGCCGATTCTGACAGAGGTCATGCTCGATTTGAGGGATTTGTTTGAATGTATTTGTTATTGAAATAAACCACAATTTTCATGACAAAACGACGATAAAAGCCGATCAAATGCATATTTTAATGGTTTTCATTAAAAGCTATAAAAAAACACAGTAAAAATTTATGTTTTTGTTTAATCGCGTAAAAGCAAATATCCATCAAAACCGTTACCTTTATTTATTTGATTGAATGATGTTTGTATTTGAAATTAATTTGACGATTCTAAACACTGAATTTGATGTCATATCTGTATTCGTTCATCGTAGAAAAGCAAGGTTGCTATTTAGAAATGCTTTGTGTAAGTTTAAAACGCCTCGCAGTAAAAAGTGATTTTGTTCCCAGACGAACGTTTTTGATTGACGCTTACAAGGCGTTTGATGAATGCAATTTTTATCGCATTTCCGGGCGGCACTGTAAATGCATTTTCTGTCGAATTTTCCCGTCGTTAACGTGAACTTACGAAAAGAAGATTTTTTTACTCCAAAATCGAAATATGAGCTAAAAACTGTGAATTTTGCCAGTTTAGACCTCTTAATATATGAAATAGTGAGTTGATCAGTTGAGCAAAGTTGCAGCTTGAAATATTCTCTAAAACTTTGTTTCAGGTCACTTTTACCTAAAACTTACAAAAATATGATTTTTTTACTCTAAAACGTAATAATTTGTTTAAAATTTAGATTTTTGGGAAGGCTGTGACAAGAAAAGCATTTTCAGTGTGATTTGTCGAACGTTTTCAATTTACAGGGTAAAGGTCTCCCTATGAAAACGCTGGTCTTAAAAAAGTTTGAGGTTTCGTTCCCACTGATCTCGCACTGGTGCTCCACTAGTTTTGTATTAAGAGTGTATGTCATGGTGCGATCCATTCAAAAACCATTGAAAACTGACACCCTACTAAGCTTTTGTTTAAAAATTTTATTCTACAATAAATTCATTAAAACCAAAATTAATGGCCAAAAAATCCTCCGTTTCACATCAATTCAAATCGATTGAATACTCTCTAAAAATAATAGTGTATAGCAAGCAAAATATCCCTTTCATATGTATTTGTGGTATACTGCCATGACATTAGAATAATATTGCTCACGGATTATTATTATTATTATTATTGGTTATAATATTTACATAGATAACAACACTTCAAATTCAGAGGACTCTCATGTAAACACACACATATACAGAGACAAAATTTAACAATAATATTATTATCAATGTAATTTTTATTTGAATTAATACAAATTTATATCCCATATTTTATTTGTACAAATATTACACAAACATTTATTTATTTATATTATTATTATTATTATCATTTTGAAGTTTACATTATGTTATTTTCCATCTAAACAAAATAATAATAATCACGTTTTAGATTTACGTGTGTATAAGCTCACACTGTGTACATGTGTACGTGATGTCTGTTGATGTGCGGTGGGAAAATCGAAATATGTGCCATGAATTTCAAATCTATAGATGAATGATATACAAACTTCAATGCATCCTAACAAAAATATCTACAAATTATATGACAAACAAATTGCAATAAAATAAATTATTGAAGCAAAATTTCAATCAATTAAATGATTTTAGGGAAATAATTAGGCTTAAAACAAATTGCAAATGTTATATTATACTCAAATATTTGTATCATATAGAAACAATGACATCACAAATAATTTATTTTTGCGTGAGTACAGGTGAGATTTTATTATAATTTCAATTATAATTTTGTATTCGATAACATTTTATGTAACATAATTCAATTTAACATTTTAAAATGTTTTATGAAATAAAAAAATATTTAGCCAAAACCCATTAATTAATAAATGAATGAGTAAACGTGTGTATTTATATGGAGATAAGAGATTATTCCTGGATGAATAATGAATAATATTTTGCTTTTATTTTATTATGATTTTCATTTCAAACTATTTTATAATACTAATGTTTATAATTATCATTGTTATTTGTTTTATTTTATTGGAATATTACATTTCAGTTTTTTTCACATAATTTACATGCATTGTTTATACAATTTATGGAGTTGCCTGGTATGTTGTCAAAGTATTACTGTCATTTCGACTGAGTCAGTTTATTCCAAATATTCAATACAGTCAAGTCACCATATAGTGAAAAATAGGCTGTACGTAATGATTCTATATAATGACAAGTCAGTTTCTATGGATCTACAGTTTCTATGGATACTGACTTTTCATTATATAGAGTCATTACTTACAACTTATTTTTCACTATATGGAGCCTTAACTGTATTTAGAAGCTGGTTACAGCAAAATCTATTTAAGTCTTCTCAAAATGAGAAACAAATTGTTTTAAATCTTCTAAAAAATTTACAATACGATGGACGCCTTTCAAGTTTCTAACTTGCCCGTCCAAGAACTTTAAAACTGCCTAAACTGAAGTTTTCAACGAACTTATTAGCCCGGAGGAGGGGCTTTTCGGACCCCTGGACCCTCCTTGACACGTTCGACGTATCATCAACGATTTTTACTCTAAGTTTTTTTGTTGTTGCTGTTTTTCCACTTTTTTCTCATTGTAAATTACTGAATCAGCTCTCAGAGCCCTCTGAAGAGTCTAATCCAAAAACCCAGATACAATACGCTGTAGTTTTTGATTCTCTATCGATCTCTATAATCATCAATGACTTTTCCCTTGGAGAATTTTTCAGGAAAGTTTAAAAACAGACCTCATTTTTACAAAAAGTCTCTCCAGCGCCCTCTGAAGGGCCGAAACGAGCAGCTCAGATACAAGACACTGTAGTTTTTGATTCTCTATCGATCTGTATATTCATTAACGAATTTTTCCTTGAAATATTATTAAGGGAAGACTGAAAACCTTATTTTATTAGGCAAACTTGATTTCGAAGTTTACAGATCGATAGAGAATCAAAAAATGCAGCGTCTTGTATCTGGGTTTTTCGATTGGATCCTCCAGAGGGCGCTGAGATTTAGTGATTTACAAGGAGAAAAAAAGGTTTGTGAAATTAAGATCAGTTTTTAAACTTTCCAGGGTAAACAGTCAAGGTAAATGTCGTTGATGATACTGCGAGAGTGTCAGGGAAGACCCAGGGGGTGCAAAAAACTCCTATTCTAAGCTGACAAGGTGCTTAATGAGGTCGTTGATAACTTCAGTCTAGTCCAAATTATTTTAAATTCTAAGAAAAAAATCTTTTTATTTTGACTTTCATCATAACTTCAGTTAATTATCAAAAATTTTAATACAAATGACTTTGTAATACCATTTACCATTAAAATAATCATTATAATTATAATTTTTATTGTTATTATTATTATTATGGCAGATGATGATTATGATGATTCGCTCTCCATTCAAAACAATAGAAAAAAATTAATAGCAAGATAGAGTAAAAAAAAAATTATAAGAAAGAATGAGGAAAACTGAATAAACTTTGGCATTTCATATTATAAAAAGATAACAGTAAAAACCATTTACGTTAAACGCATGAATAGATAAATATCTGGAAAAAATGGAAAATTATAAATACACACACTATCTTATTATTATTATTATTACTATAAACATTTATATCACATTAAACCATGAAAGCTCTATATTTTGATAAAAATAAATAGAGAATGAAAGAGAGTAAAATAAAACAAGACAAGCGTAAACCGTTATATTATAAAGGAAAACACCGAACATTAATTATAGAAAATGATTAATGATAATCCATATAAATATGATTAGAAATTATTATGAATCCGTGTGTATGTGTGTGTAAGTAACTTACTAAAATAGAGGGATTTTATAGACTAAATGTAACATGAAAAAAAAAAGTTCCGTCTTCCTTTTAACATGGAACATTAGTTACATGGATTGAACATCTTCTAATTACTCATTAAATTTCGCTGTTACACGAATCACGTATAAAATTCACTTTATTACATTTTATGTCTGTGGTGGCTGATAAGAAATAAAAAATATTAGACATTCATTACAAACAAAGTTTATTTAAGAATAAGAAAAAAAAAATTGGAAAAATCGATATTTAAATTTATGATCAAGAAAGACGAAAAAGAAAATGTGTAGTTGAATGAACAACTATTATGGGCTTGTCTACACACCATTACAGTAGAATTTTATTTTCTTAATAAAAAAAATGAGAAAAAGAACAAGACGAAGGAGAAGTGAATGCATTAAATTAAGGTCAAATTCATTCATATACAGTTCAGTTGCATCAGACGAGACCATTATATTGATGTATTTGCAGAAAAATCCTGAAAAGGAAAGAAAATTAATGTATGTTTGCACTTACACAGACAGAATTTCTATAATGAAATGTTGCTCTATTATGTGTCACTCAATGCAAATAGGCTTGATTTCATTTGTTATATAGAAATGCAAAAAAAAAATAAAAATTTCACAAGACGACTTGAGTATAATTTTCTTTTCATTTTTAAAGTTCTTGCATTTGCTTGAATTGCTTGAAGATGAAAATAATCGTTTTCGTTCATTTACAGAAAAAATAAGAAAAATCTATGACCATTGTACCGGAAGTGGAAACAATTTTTTCTCACCTGTCTTGACATACATTTTAAAATAATGTCTAGTCTTTGAAATGAAATGAAAATAAAGAGACAGAAAAAACATGAACCAATGTCCTTTTTACCATTCAATGTGAAATTTTACCTGAACATTTGTCATCTTCTACATTAAATATGAATTTCAATGAAAAAAAAAAATGAAAATCATTTTATCATGATTGTAAGATCCATAAAGGTGGAAAAAAGGGCATTTATGGTTCAATGATTTCCGTTTTTGATTTAAAATATTGTTGAATAAAAAAAAATACCACTCTCTCTCATTTTCTCTTTATGATGATTTTTTTTTGAAAGGAAATGTAATATAAAAAAATTGTAATTGGAGTAAATTTACTGAACAAGTATCGTTTTTTTTTGTTGCCCTTCTTATCTGTTACATTTTTGCAGTTCAAAGCACAGAACAGGTGTTTAAGTTCATATTTCATGGAAATAATGAGATTCAGTTTAGATTGTAATGATGATGATAATTTCTAATAAAAAATTTAAAAAAAAATCAGTGGTGTCACCTCTAAAATGGTGCATGAAAGTGAATTTTTACGGGTGATTCACTGAAACCTTGAACAGGGTCGTGTTAAAACGAAGAAATCCTATAAATTTTCAGGGGGATCCAATGACTTTACAAATTAATTTTTCGCTTATTCATCAATCGTTTAAGCTTCACATGCAATTTCATCTAATTTTCTAACAACATAAATTTTTTTCACAGACATTTTCATATGTAACTCTCATAACAAATTATCATTTTATTATACTCCAAAAAATATTACAATAATTTGGGAAAATGAATAAATTATGATCATTAATTAAATTATGACACTGTAACTAATAATTATTGTAGTAATAATAACAATAATAATAAATTTTCATACCATGCAACACAATTTCAAATGCACTGATGTCAAAAACAAAAAACGCTTTACACACTTTAAAGGTTATACGGTTTTGTATCGATAATAATTATTTGTTTAAAACAGACTCTTTCCAGGGTGTATGTAAAAAAACCTCTAAATATTGTGGTAAAGCAAAATTTTTCACACTATTCTACTCACACTATTAGTTTGCTTTAAATTTGTATTATAGTCATTATTATTATATTGTATTGGCATATCAAACCAATATTGACATTACACTGATTTATTTATGCATTCCAAACACATTTCATTAAGTAGAATTTGATACAGAATGCAAAAGATATCCCTTTCAGGATATTTTTAATATGCAAATCGACATGTCAATTCAAAACCAGTGAGATATGGAAGTGAAGCCAGATGGGGGACAAGGAAAATTATACTTACTTACATAATTCCTTTAACATCCCAGATGATGCATAGGGTCGGGGTGATTTCTTTCCAGGTATGGCAATTCACAACCAGCGTTGCAATCGATCGTATTCTATAAATATGGTGAATGGTCTTAATTTCAATCTCAAGGCTTCGTCTCCAGGTTTTTTGCGGTGCTCTACGACACCTGTGTCCTTGAGGAATCCATCAAAGAGCTCTTCTGTTCATATGATCCGCATCGCGACGAAGTGTGAACATCACTCATCTCCATTTTCTTCTCTTGACTTCGATTTCGATTGACATCTATCCCCATCTTTCTTGAAACTCACGGCTAGTGATCATATTGGGCCAAAATATTCATAGAATCCTTCTCGCGCATCGGTTGACGAATACCTGAAGTTTGTTCGTTATTTTTCTGTCAAATAACCACGTTTGACATCCATAGA
This sequence comes from Culicoides sonorensis, assembly GCA_900002565.1. Taxonomy (NCBI): domain Eukaryota; kingdom Metazoa; phylum Arthropoda; class Insecta; order Diptera; family Ceratopogonidae; genus Culicoides; species Culicoides sonorensis. The sequence goes on along the minus strand of LN483507.1, from coordinate 168,216 downwards.
GGAGGACTGATTTGACGTTTGAGTTGAAGATGCGTACCTTGTTCTAAGACAGAGTTGGCCGAATTCCAAATGGACCTTAGCTGTGCGAAAGCTCCCAGAGCCTTTTTGATGCGTTGTTTAACATTCTCGCTGGTTCCGCCATCTGAAAAAAAATATAAAAAAATGTCTGCCACAGGTGCCTCACATGTGTCCAACTAGCCTCACTGGTGCCCTGTTGGTTTTAGATTTAGAGTGCATTGACTCAAGCGGACTCTTTTGCGGCTTTGGGAAAAAAATTTGTAGAAAAACGATTTTCTATTCTCAGAATTTTCAGCAAATTTTTCTGAGCATGATCTGAAAATTTGCACGAAAGCAGATTTCAGTTATACTGCATGAAATGTCATTCCACTGCTTTCAAATTGAGAGTCATTCCACTGCTTTCAAATCGAGAGTTTAAGTTCAAGCTCATCGTTATACTTCTTGAGTCACATAGCAAAGTTCAAGCCTTTGCACCATCGATTTCAGTTCAATTTCAAATTTTCACTCTAAAAATGGATTCCAAGAGGTCCCTTGTACCGTAAAACGTAACATAATAAAATTTATTTTAATTTTTTTTTTTTTTGAATTTTATGTAACACTCAAACTCATAGAGACACAGTATGTTAAAAGTGTGACTTCATAAATTTTATCATTACACAAAAAAAAATATGAAATTAGGTTTTCATCGTTCGGCGTGTTGTTGAATAAAATTATGATGTACGTTCGATACGCAATGCAGTACATTATTTATTATATTTTATTATTATATTACATTATATTATATATCATTATACAGTCGAGAAAAGCAATCAATGAATCCATACAATTTATTATTACATTATTTTATTAGTTCAAAAAAAAAAAAAAATCTGTATGTAACATGTATAATAATAATAATGTAAGGGTTATATATCACTTTTTTTATCAATGAAAACAAAAATATAATACAAAAATGCTTTTTAAAGCTCTGTTAAGATTTTTATGAGAGTGTTGCTAAGTAGTTGATGCTCAGTGAATGAATTCTTATTCCGTTTAATATGAAAAATAAAGTCAAAAAATGTCAATAATATGAAAAATGGTGTGCAAACACACACTCACACGAGAGACGTTCTTAAAAGTCATATATTTTATATGGGAAAATTTCATTTTTTAAAATGTTCATTTAAAAATTATGTTATACGGTCTGATACATTTAATATGAGAGAATAAACTAAGTAATACTAATAAAAATGTAAAAAGAAACACCCATGTGGTCTTTAAAATGGCATAAATATGTCTGAAATATTATGTTGTATCCTTTTTTTTTCCTCGACCTTCTGCTTATAAGCTCTTCTGTGGAATATAAAGTAAATGTTCATATATTTTCCATATTTCAAATGTCATTTTTTTCTCTCTCTGTATAGTTTTCTGTATAATTTTCATTGTATCGAGGTATGAGAATGAAACATTTATTATCCCGTTGTGATACATTTTATGAAACAATAGTATCAAACCCCCCTACAGTGTCTAAAAGTGAAAAAATATTAAGTTATAATCAGTGTTAGACAAAAAAATTATATAAAGTTATGTGTAATTTTATTTATTTAAATTCATTTAAATATCGGAATTGCTTATTGTTTAGGATGAATTAGGAAGGATCCAGTTGCAAGGAACTGCACACGAAATGGATTTGGGTCAAATTCCAATTTAGAAAAATGGGTAAACATCAAGAATAATGAAAATAATTGTTGTTCTTTTTAAATTTTGTTTATTCACTTTATTTTAAAGACAAAATAATTTATCAGAAAACAAAGAACTTTAAAACAAGAAAACGAAATTTAAAAGGTGATTGTAAATGTTCTACACGAGCGCATTTCTATGTATAGAATTCGCCAATTTTATCAAAATTTTAGACTGACCGAACAGAAATCTTCCAATTTGAGTTTTATCGTTTTTAAGATTAAAATATCGTTTATATCGTTTTGTGGATTTTATATCGTTTTTGAGTAAGTCAGCTTTTTTGAGAAAGTCGACCATTTTGGTCAGGTCACATTTTTTCAATGATTGCAGTCATTTTTTCAATGATTGACGATATTTTTCAATGATTGGCGAAATTTTTCAATGTTTTGTGATATTTTTTTAATAGTTGAGGACATTTTTCAATATTTCACGACATTTTTCAATGATTTGAGAAATTTTTCAATGTTTTGTGATATTTTTTTAATAGTTGGGGACATTTTTTAATGATTGGAGAAATTTTTTAATGTTTTGTGACATTTTTCAATATTTTGTGACATTTTTAATGATTCACGACATTTTTCAATGATTGGAGACATTTTTCAATGTTTTGTGATATTTTTTAATAGTTGGGGACATTTTTCAATGATTGGAGAAATTTTTTCAATGATTGACGATATTTTTCAATGATTGGCGAAATTTTTTAATGTTTTGTGACATTTTTCAATATTTTGTGACATTTTTAAATGATTCACAACATTTTTCAATGATTGGAGAAATTTTTCAATGATTGGAGACATTTTTTCAATGTTTGACGATATTTTTCAATGATTGGCGAATTTTTTTAATGTTTTGTGACGTATTTTCAATGATTGGCGACATTTTAAAGAAATGTGCTAAAAATTTAGAACATCTGACTGATATACAAAAATTTCAAGAAATTTCACAAATTTTCAAATGCACGGACGACACACATTCCTCGATATTTTTTCAATTTGATAGGAAATGAACTGAAAACACATAAAAAACCAACAAAATCGAATGATCTCTATTCAATTATTTGTGGCCTAAGGTTTTATCCCCTTGTATTTATCATGTATTTTATATTATTTTTTATTTTTTCTTCATAAACTTCAAATATTCCTTCTTTTTTTAAATTTAATAAATAAATAAATATGAAACTGATGCCAATACAAGCACAAATACATCAAGATATTTGAAAGATTTCAATCTATTTTTCATCACTCTTCTGAATATCAGTGCTCAATGAAACATCCATACAAGAGACATTCACAAGATATAATCTGTGTTTCCATTTTTTTGCTGTTGTTTTCATGGCACTTAAAATAAAATAGAAAAATAAGACGTTTTCTCTCATGTACACACAAATGATTTTCTTAAATCTATAATAAATATAAAAGCAAAGTTGTATTGCAATATCGTTGCAATGTGACTATGTTCTAGTTTTTTTTTTCTTTTTTGGCAATACTTTTTCATATGCATGCATTGCTCCTGCTGCTTTTTTAACAGTATTTTAGTATACATATATTTTTCAAAGGCAAAGACAAGACAAGACAAAAACGGATGCCAAAAATTGATTCTTTCTTTATAAAAATAATAATAACACTCCCCAGGCTCGAATGCATGGAAACAATGATAATGGTCTAATATGTATATCTCTATAAATTGCATATTGTTGCCATTTTATGTTGTTGTTATTATTTATATTTATTTTTTTTAGTTTTCATTTAAATGAAACGCACTCATCAATTTTAAGCCTAAGCGCATTTTCATGAATTTTTCAAAGTATGTATGAACTTGAAATGAAACTGGTCATTTTTTGACAATTTTTTTTGAATTTACATTGAAAATATACAAAATATTATTTTATTTTTCATACACGTACACACACACACACATAAAATAGTTAAAGCAATCTTTTATCTTATTTCAGTTATCAAATCTCTATAAAATATACATTTCATTTTTTTCTGTGTGCCTATAAAACATGATTTTTCATTTTTCCTCCTTTCTTTTTGTCTACGCCTCTCAACCCCAAGCTCAGATAATGGCTTTTGTTATTTATTTATATAATTTTGTACTTATTTCATAGTTTTCTTACACAATTTTCAGAGAGAAAAGAGATGGATATTTATTTGCAATTCATTCAACTATTATTTATTATCATGTTTTGTCTACGACACATGAATTGAATTTTTTTTCGTCTTCGTTAATATTTTTATGTTTCAATGCGATATATTCTAATTTGTTCCGATGTTGAAGGCAGATCTTGTTAAATCAATTGGAAATTTAGTTTTCACTGTAAATAAATCAAAAAAAAAAATCAAATTCAGTACCAAAATCGGCTTTAAATGAACATTGAACACACACACACACTATAAAAGCACTTTGAAAAGTTTTACCTATAAATTTTATTGAAACGTAAATTCAAAACAAATAATAAAAAGTAAAAGTGATTTCAACTGAATTAAAATCAGTGTAAAAGAAACATTTATTTTTTCTCTCTTTTTTCCATTCATTCTATTTTATTTTAATGTTCAAATCCGGAACAAAAGTCGACGAAATCAAAACTTTGAATCAATACTTTTTTTTTTGTTGTTTTTCGTATTTTTAGTTTCAGACAAATTAATAGCACACCTGAACACCTTTCATTTTTGCTTATTTCTTTTTCAATTGGATTCTTCATTCATTGGATACGATAAAATAAAATAGTAATAAAAAAAGAGCATTCAAACAATGCCGCATTGGAAATAATTTTCTTTATAAACAATAGGAAATCAGATGAAAAGTTGTAAAATGATATCAAATGAACACACACACAAAAAATTTTTTATATAAATGTAGAAGTAAAAACCATTTAAATTTATCGTCAAACACTAACACAAAATGGGTTGAAATTTCCTTTTTCCTATTAAAGTTTTTTTTTCTCTCCTTATTTCTTTTGTCTTTGTTTTATGTCTTATGTGATTTTTTTTTGTAATCTTTTGTTCATTTTTTGTTTCTTTTTCTTATTATTTGTTTCTTTTTATAGACTTTCAAGGTATTTTTTTCTTTGTTATAAATCTGAATGAGTTGGGCCTGCAGCTGTTAATGTTTGATCTTAATTTTTTTTTCATTTTATTTTATTTTAATACTTTTTTTTAACTCAAAGTGTTGGAAAATTTGATTTTAATTGAAAATACAAGTTCAACATCCTTTTTTTTAAAGCATAAGTGAAATAAAGCTCAACTGATCTTGAAGAATTTTATGTTTGGAAACATTTTGAAAAAGGTTGGACGAAAAAGGTAAAGAGCAAGAAATATCAAGAATAATCAGAGCTAAGGATGGCCTTCAATGATAAAAAAGTGTCAGTAAATTAATGGTCAAATTCCTGAGCCTTATTAAAAAATACAATAAATAGCTAAATCTTGAGCAGCGATTCAATGAGTGGCAAAACAGTCTCGAAGGCTTTCCTTTAAAACACCTCTAAAATAAAATTTTTCATATAAAAATGTTTTTAACTTTATTCATTTTCGTTCGGACAAAATATTTGCAAAAAAATCGCAGCATTTTTTTAAAAAAGCTAATGAAAATTAATCAAGGAAGCTCAAAAATAGCTTATTTTATGTCAAATTTAAGGTTTTTTGATGAAAACTTTATTTTTTTGTATGAAAACAGAGTTTATCACCTGAGACAAAATTAAAGTTCCTTTCATTGGCTACAACTTTGCTGAACATAACTTTAGAGTATTTCTTATAATTTTCCTTCAAAAATAAGCATAAAAGTTTGAACATTGTGTCATTTTTGGCCATTTTATTCGTTTAAAACAGGTTAATATTAAAAATCATCATAAAATTCTTGGACGAACATTTTGATTGAAATTACAGCAGTTTTAAAGTCCTCAGGGGTCGTACTTTAACTAGTACTTTATGCATGGTATAATTCCTTATAATTTACGTACAGAGCGCGTTATAATTTTTCCGCTATCTATGCACATACGTAAGGCTCAAAAGGTTTTAGACTTGTTTGGTGAACTGTGTCCACCTTGCTTTGACCTCAAAATGATCACAAACCTGCGTTTTTTTGCACTTCAAAATTTTGATAAACTTCTGGAACCCTGAAAACACTTCTCATGCTTACAATATCATATTTCTTGAATTTTCTCCTTTTTTTCCTCTCATTGTCATTTGACCATTTTTTTGCGCTGTGTAGTTATAAAGCAAACTAAGCTAGTTTTTTTTTGTTTTGTCTTCTAAAAGTCCTTTGATAAAAGATTTATTTTAACAATTCCTTCAGCATTGACTTAATATAACAAAAGAAATTTGTTGAAGTAGCTTTTTTTTTAATGTCCTTTTACAAGAAGAAAAACTTTCCATTTTAACAAAGTTAAAATGAGTGTTTTTATTTCTCTTCTTTACTTATAATTATAAAGAAACTCAAAACTATCATCTTATAGTTTTATATTATTATTTTTTTTCTCATCTCACCTCATTAATTTCGTATTTTATCTTCATTTTTTTTTGTCTCTCTCGTTGAAATACGTCATTTACTTTGTTGATATTTTGCAGTAATCTGTCTTTTCTTAAATAGTGATGGAAAAAAAAAAAATAAAAGAAAAGGTCAAATTAATTTAACTTAATACTCATTTTATACAATTTTTTACTTCTTCTTACTTTAAAGTTTACAAGGAAAAAATATTATTAAGAGGAATAAAAACTTTGATAAGACAATTTATTCATTTGAAGCTAACACAAGAAAAGTTTCTAGTCATGGCACGTTGAATAAAATATTTTAATGAAACACACATACACAGAAAAGGAGAGTAAATGGACAAAAAAACAAGGATTTGTTTTTGACTTATATCACATTCAATATACACGTACACGATTAAGCATTCGTTGAAGCAGTGTTACAAATTAACGATTTAAAATGAGTACTAAAATAAAAAAAATAATTAAAAAAAAACACCCGTAAGAAAAAAAAGGTTACTTGTCTGTACCAGTCACGGCAATATTCATTTTTCATAATTAAATTGTTCTTTTTTTAATAAAATTCATTTAAAAAAAAAATTAACTCGCTTTTAAAGACACATTCGTTCATGTTAAGTTCCTGAAGAGTGTCTTAACATTTTTACTTGACTTCTTCATTAGTTTTACTTTTGGTTTTATTTTTTTCACTAAAAGTTATTTCACGATATAAAAATGACGATATCTGTGTTGCTTGGGCTCATTTTTTCTGAATTTACTTATTTAAGACACTTTTAATGCTTTTAATCGTTTAAAGTACGTTTTACTTTTTAAATAAAAAAATATCATGCGACAGAAAAAGTTATGCGATAAAATTTCATTAAAATTACCATTTTTTTTAAAAACGAAAAACCCTCAATGTAATGAAAATAATTTAATCATTAAAACTTTCTTGATAACACATAAAAAAATGTCACATCTCCAATCAAGTATAAAATAATATTGAAAAAAAAACGGAATCTAAATTAAATAACTTTTAAATTAATTAGATATCCCATCAAAAAACCATTCAACCACTAATTTTGCATGTACATAACGAAAACCATAATAATAAAAAGCACATTATTCCAATAAAAAAAAATGTACTCAATACTTCTTTTACTCATTTTCAGTTATGTACAAGATAAAAATCACATAAAAATAATAAAAAAAAGTTCATCAATTAAGCAATCGAAAAAGGGCAATTTAAATTAATTGCGACATGTTTTCTATTTCGTGTGGGTGTGTGAGCTTGTGTGTGTGTGTTTGTCAATTAAGAGCAATTTTTTGTGTCTTTTTTCATTTTATTTCCTTTTTCTATTGTATTTTTTTTATTATTTTCACTTAAACGATTGTTTCTTGTGGCATGACATGACACTGCATTCAATGTAAACATTTATTTCAAATCTAAGTCAATAATAATGATAAAATCATTAAAGTCTCTATTTTTTTATTATTATTTGAAATGAAAACGCCCATTTTCCTTCATTTTTATTGTATCGCTGGCAGCAGTCATTAAATTCAGATTCAATCAGTTAACTTATAGATCCTTTTAATTTCCTTTTTCTATCATGAATGAAATAAAAGAAAAAAATTCAATGTAAAATTACAAGGAAAAGAGAAAATGAAAGAAATCGGAAAAGTACTTACATAATTTTACAATGTCATACTAATACCACAATATTATTGATGCTGATCGCGACAACATTTTGTTGATTGTCTTCATTTCCTTCTCATATAAAATTGTATGAAAAAAACTGAAAAGGTTTCAAAAAGTAAAAAGAAAAGAAAAAAAAAATTAAATTGTAATAAAATTCAAATAAGAAAAGAAAAAAAAGAATTTTTATTATTTTATTTTACTTAATTTTTCTTTTCTTTTTCTACATCGCAGAGTCAAGCATTTTGAATGAATGAAATTCTCCAACAATGTTGTATGTTGGACAAATATGCAAACATAATCGTTATAAAAGTCTGAAGAAAAAAATGAAGAAATTTTATAAAGAAAAGAGGAAACGATAAGTTTTTTGTCATATAAATTTATAAAATAAAAAAAAAACGATGACGAGAACGTTCTTTTCAGTTTTTTGATGAGTTTTTTTATATACAGTGCTACTTCTTATAAGTGCATGCAACAAAATTGTGATTGTGCTTGCACAACTTTATTAAAATCGTTATGCATATAATTACATGGTTCATGTAAATTGAATTGAACTTTTACATTCACTGCTTTTATTATTTCTTTAACAATGTTTTAAATCCAGGAAGCGACTTTACTTGAAGTTGTGAGATTTCTTTTGATTATTTTAACGTTAGCTCAGTTCAGATGCCTTTAAAGTTTGAACAAACTAAGATAAAAACTTATCTTCACTCAACTACAGATAAATTTCTTTCAAATTCATTAGGAGACGTCCACCTTGGATGGAATTCTACCTTTCTCCCCTTTTTCACTTAGTTCAATTAACCAATAATTGTTTTCCAAGAGCATTTTATTATGATTATTAAACTCCTGGATTTCTAGATTTTTGTTATTAAAATTCCTTCTTCTTGTACTCTGGGACCCTTTTTCGGATAACATTTATTACAGTAAGTAAGTACAATAAAAATAAACAGATAAAACGTGATGGGGAATGGCTCCCTATTCATGAGTTTTTCATGAAAAGGGATTCGAAGGGAAGCGTTTAGATCGATTTCATGTTGTTCAAGCAACATATGCTCTGCTACGCTACTTTTTACCTTACGACCATGTTCAGTGGCATTTTTGTGTTCTTTAAATCGATCTGAAATAGCCCTTCTGCTGTGTCCAATCAAGTTGCAGTCTTTGCACGATATTTTGTAGATACTTATGCTAAGAATTGAAACTGTAACAATAATTCAAATAAAAAACGTAGGTAGTGAGTCCTTCCGTTAGTGTTTCGGATGAAACACTGCTGGCATAGCGGCGTTTCAAGATGTTTAGGTTTCATTGATATAAAAGTAAAATATGACATTGTGGTTCTGTTTCAGAGCCAGGCACCAAGATACTTCAAAAGAAAAGTTATTTTGACTAACCTTCGGAGTCAGCAGATACGCTGGCTAATTATTAGATGAACTGCTCTGCTCTTTAAAAAAACTAACTTACTCAACAAGGAGCGAGGGTCCTTGGGGAGGTTAAAGAGCTCCTCATTGTTTGTATCTCTCAAAATGTTCAGCATTCACCCCGCAAAACATCTTGTGACGTTGGATTGTAAGAATTCAACAGCCAAATTAAATTTTAAATTATTTTCTTTTTGGTTCACTTTTTCGTTTATTGCGTTAAATTTTTCACTGCCACTCTTGGTATTTTTTTATTTGCTTTTTAATTCTACGGTTTCTATGGCTGACGGACAGCTCTCGAAAGGGCTTTAAATTTTTTTTAAGCACTTAACATTTTTATCGATTTTTTTCAATGTGTTTTTGTGAGTGTTCTGTCGATGATGAATCCGAGGTATTTTGCTTCAGACCTTCATAGTATTTCGTTTCCAGCAAGGCACATCTACAATGATATTTCCTAAGTGATAATGCGTGAGCGAATCTGAAATTGAAAAACCAACAAAAGTGAAGCAAATCAAATATTGTTGTAATATTTGATTTGTACAGAACTGTAAGATTTTTTTATTGAAGATTAAACAACAAAAAAATTGAATATTAAAAAAAAAATTAAATCAACTTTGAAAAGAATAAATTTTTACAAACTATATTTACGATAATAAATTGAATATCTTACAATTTTATGCAAACATCATTAACATCCTGCTTTTTATCATCCGCTTCATTTTCTTAATTGCACTTTCTTATAAATTTTAATTCACTTACTTATCGCAATATAACGGTAGTTTAGTTTCATATCATCTCAAACTCTATCATCATCATCGATACCATTATTGAATTAATTAACTAATTTAATATTCTTGTTCCTTGAAAAACTAACATCACTCAAATAATATTATGCTAAGAAAAACATTATTTCCTCGTATTTTCACAATCAATATATTACACTTAATCAAGAAAATTTTTGTATGGAAAATGTAAGAAATTTTACCATAAATGAACGTGAAAAAAAAGTACAATAAAGTAAAATAATGAAACCAAAACGTGATTAAATAAATTGAAAAACCATTTTTACTCCTACTTTAAATGAATAAATTTTCTTCATGTTCTTCGTCTCATTTTTTATTATATAGCATTGTACTACTTATCGTTCAAATGTTCTTAGATTCTTTTCTCTTTTTTTTATTATTATTATTTTCCTCTTCATCATCAATAAAACTGACTGGCATAACAATGTCAAGCTAATAAGTGTCTTATGGTAAAAATGGTAAATGTTTTGTGGCACCATTTTCTCATTACTATGGTTTTTTTGTATTTTTGTATGAAGATTGTAAGAGCTGAATTGAACGATTGAGTCAACTCAATTTAATGATTACTTTATTTTATTATTATGCATTAAACAATTTTCTTTTTGAAATTTATTTTTCTTATTCTTCCTTTTTTTGTATGTTGATCGTTTTTTATTTTTTCGTTTTATTATTAAAGAGAGGGGGGAAAAATAATAATAATAAATGAGCATAGAAAATCAAATAGATAATGATGACGATATGATAATGGATGTGATAGTAAAAATATTGTTAACATACATATTTCAGAAACAGAGTTTTTTTTTTCTTATGCAGATAAATTACGTTGATTCAAGGAGAGATGTTAGAATATTTTTTTATAAAAATGAATAAAAATTTATGTTGAAACAAAAAAAACTAATAGAAAAATGCATTTAAACCGCATGTTACAATGTGCATATGGTACGGACAAAAGAAAATAGACCTTATCGTGAATAAAATAAATAATATGTATATAATTTATAAAGCCATGAAAACGAAGAATAAAGAACATTTTGTTATCTTTTTTTTTGTTCATATATCAGAACATTAAATTTTATACAGTTTTCATATGAAAAGAGGAAAAAAACCAAAGTGACTGTTTCTTTCGAAGATGGAGCAATGAAAGAGTTGCATGATAAAATTACTTACTTTACTTTTCTGTCGTCACATTGGGTCTAGCCTTATACCCCCTAGGATGAGGTTCGACGCCTGTCTCTCCTGTGCAACATTCCATCAATTTCTCACTCCTAGAGCTCGCAGATCTTGTTCGATCCCTACAATCCATCGAACTTTGCGATGACTCTCTCCTCGCCGCCCATCATTATTGTATGCTTAATAATATACTTGGTGGTCTTGTGTTTGTCATTCGTGCCAGATGACTTGCTCATTACAGCCAGCTTATTTTGACAATGCTTATAATCTTGGGGTCAGCAAAATCCCTTTCCAGTTCAAAGTTATATTGTCTTCTAAAGGTATCGTTCTCCATGGCAGCACCAAAGCTTGAACGCTATACCTTTCTTACAAAGTTCAACAGTTGAGCCATCGACCATGACTCACAACCGTAAGTCACCACCGACCTAGTGAGAGTCTTGTATAAGGTGCAATTTGTTCGTTTAGTGAACTGTTGCGATCTCAACTGTGATCGTGTATGATAAAAATGGGACTTTAACTTCTTCACTATGGTCATGTGATGTGTTTTTATGCACAGACTCCAGTCAGTTTGAGCAAAATTAAGCTAAAACTAGAGTTTTACATGTAAAAAAAAGGAGTTTTACATGCAAAAAAGGGAGTTTTACATGTAAAATGTGCGCAAAACTACTCAAACCGTTACATTTTAACCCCATTCATATCATCATATATCGTTGAATTTATAATAATTTAATTTTGATTCGTTTATTGCCTCAC
>LN483507.1:125027-156079 GCA_900002565.1 Culicoides sonorensis | reverse complement strand
TAAAAATATACGAGAATTGTGTTTTATCGTGATCAACTCATGTCTCACGTACATTCGTGGTCTTATGTTAAAAAAAGTAAAATGAGTGTATAAAATATTTTTTTTTTATTGTATTTTATATTTTTTTTATGAATATAAATATTTAAAGACCCTCACACTTTTTTATACTTCTTTATTATATAAAAAAAAATAATAAATTTACTGTTTTTTTTTTGGTCTTTTACAACTTTTTATTAGAATCACACCCTGTCTCATATTTACTTTCATTGTATTCATATGAATCATAGTGAAACTCTAATAAAAAATATGATACGATAGGTTTATGACAATATTTTCTCATAACGTTTTCGTTCATTTTAATATTTTTTAGGTAAAATTTACTTCACAGTTTCAAGAACACCAAGCAAAAAAAAAACAATATAAATATGAAACAAAGCGCTTTGACACAGTTTATTTGAATGATATGAACTTTTTTTATATGAACAATTGTTTTATGAGTGAGTCATGGAGTCACAATAATAATAATAATCATCATCATCATCCATGATATAAGTACTGAAATTGTGTGTGTGTTTTCTGTCTGATTTTACGAGAGTAGCTTGCAGTCAAGCAATTGTGATGAGTTTTCACTGGAATTTTATGTGCTTTATTTTTTTTTTAAGTAATAATTTTTATTTTTATTGCAGTACTGTAATAATTTTAAGAGCTCTTATATACGTGACATTTTGTTTAATGACAGGTATCTCTGTATATGATTTTATGTGAATTTCAAGTGTGTGTGTTTGATTGTTTGACGTTGTGAAGAAAAAAAGGGAAAAATGTTTGACGGTTAAATGTTTTATTATTGGTTCAACATGTGGTGCAATTTTTTTTTATTGGATGGTGACCATAGTCCATTTTACATAAATCCTTTCAAGGTATTCAGGGTAAAGTTCCCTTAAAGTGATTCGTAGAAACATTTTAAAGGAAAATTCCTTAAACCGTTTAATTTAAAGCGAATTGAAGCATTCTTTTCAATTTTTTAATGAATTTAATAAGAGTTAATATTAAATTCATTTTTTTTTCTCTCTTTTTAAAAAACGTCATCCATTTTCAAGCACATACATTTATAATTCTCATGGAAACCTATCAAGACAAAAAAAAATCCGGGCTTGCTTTTAGAAAATTAAGAAACTTTTTAATTGAAATGTGGTATAGTTGCTTGTCATATTGTGCTGCACTTTCCCATCTGTATAAAATTAAAGAAGTATGGATTGCAAATGTTATTAAAAAAAGTTAGGAAACGTAACTTTAAATTACGTATTTAGCGCATTTATGACCTTCACCTTATTGGTGATCGAATATGACAGCTGCTGAATCTGAGCTTAAGGGTTCATGTGATTTTTTTTACATAGGCCCGATACACTGTAAGTTGAAAACGCCCCACAGTACAAATTGACATGGTCCGGAGACGGAGATCTTTGATTAACGCTTACAGGGTGTTTGATGAATGCCATTTTTAACACATTTCCTGTTAATCTGCATAAAATTTTGAATTTTTTTGCGCATTCTTCTAGTCAACGCTAAATATACAAGGTGGTTTGCGGGACGTTTTCAACTTAGTGTGCAGGAAAACGGACAAACCCTACTCATAATCGTAAATTCCCATTTTCTCATAGAAAATGAACGTAAAACATACTTTTATAAACACAAAATTGTAAGACGAAGAAGAATGCAAATTTATGGGTAACATTAATTAAATTTTAGTTCGTTTCAAAACTATACACATACACATTTGAGAGTGAAAAAGATGAACGATGACAACCATCTGTATACATGCATCTACGATTTTTGTCATAATAATAATATTGAAACACTTGTGTCAACTTTTTTGCAACTTATTTAAACTTATTATAAATATTAAAAAAAAAACTAATTTTAAAGTGTGTCTTAAAAATTTTATTATTATCATTTTCATTATAAAAGCACTTTAAATTCTCATTTCCTTTCATTTTATTTTATTATTATGATTAAATCTGGCTTTTTTTTGCTTATTTATTTATTAAAATAAAACAAGATGGTAACAATTTATTCATGAGACATATTTTCTCCTTATATGTGAGTGTGTCCTCTTATTTTATTTTAACAATAATCTGAAACACCAAAGGTAACATATGTTAAATGTAAGAGGAATTGGCTCGAAAATTGGCTCAGACAAAGAAAAATATACAAAGCACACATACGATTTCTACCCATGTTACCTTTAAAGATTATTATTATTATTATTATAAAACCTCTTATAATATTTAAAATTTATGTCTACAGAGAATTTGTTCGGTATGTTGAATATGAAAATGAAAACAAGGAAAAAAAATCTTATAAATAAAACAGGTTACGAAGACAAATAATAACAATAAATTCTATTGTAGATGTAAATAAACGACTAGACAGGAATATTATTTTATAATACAAAAAAAAAACTTGTTATGAAAATTTAAATTAAAGTTCAAATAAAAAGAAATTGAAATTTCCTATGAAATGAAAAAAATTATAATTTAATCATAACGTAAACAAGAGTACATTAGCTTGGGAGCTACTCATGCATGATTGTAGACTTTTCTTGTTTGTCTGTGCTTTGCTGAAATAAACAGAGGTGATTTTATCGTTTTAACTTTTATAAAACAAACAAAAACACAAAGAAAAGGACAAACATTTCTGTTTTTATTTTCATAACACATTTAAAGGAGTTTCGGTATCTGCAATGATGATCCAACGACAAATTCTGCTGATCTTTTCCATTAAAAGAAAAAGCAAATACGGTTTTGTTAAAAAAATATTTGGGACGAAAAATAATAATTTCCTTGACTCAAAAATTTATATTAACCCCTATTTGCTTGAGTCAAATTTTTATCTGTTTTAAAATATTTCATACAATTCCATTAAGTGGCTTTACACGGAATCTAAACTCATTTTAATCATGTTAAAAATTTTCATCAAAAAAATTTAAATTGCGATATGAGAAAATTCGTGCATGCATATATATGACAAAAAAATTGCTTGAGACATATTTTTTTCCCTATAACAAAGTCATAGACACCGCTATTTTTATTACTGATTCGTGCATGAATTTTTAGTAGTTCATTCGTTTCAACTCTACTTTGGATGAATATTAGATGAAATATTTAACGTAATAATAAACGAGAGCACACTTCATACAAAGTCTCACATTTATAATAAATTTGTATTCTTATGAGGTTTTTTTTTCTGTTTATGTGCAGTCTGAAGTGAAATCTCGCCATTCCATGCCAAACTATTAAAGTATATGATTATGGGCTAGACAAACATATTAAAAAATAAACACTTTAATATTCAACGATGTTGTGAGTAAATGTACATTTTATGAAGAGTGAATTAAAGTTGTGATATTTTAACTTTTTTTGACAGGGTTTTTTCAAATTTGAATTTTAGCTTTTCTTGAAATTTCAAATTACCGTTAAATTATTCAGACTTTTTAACTTTTTTTGACTCTTCCTTAGCTTTTTTGACTCGTCTTTAGCTTTTTTGACTCTTCTTAAGCCTTTTTGACTCTTCTTTAGCTTTTTTGACTCTTCTTTTACCTTTTTTAATCTTCTTAAGCTTTTTTGACTCTTCTTTTACCTTTTTGGCTCTTCTTAAGCTTTTTTGACTCTTCTTTTACCTTTTTGACTCTTCTTTGGCCTTTTTGACTCTTCTTTTGCCTTTTTGACTCTTCTTTTGCCTTTTTGACACTTCTTTTGCATTTTTGACTCTTCTTTTGCCTTTTTTACTCTTCTTTATTCTTTTTGACTCTCCTTTTGCCTTTTTGACTCTTCTTTAGCCTTTTTGACTCTCCTTTTGCCTTTTTTAATCTTCTTAAGCTTTTTTTACTCTTCTTTAGCCTTTTTGACTCTCCTTTTGCTTTTTTGACTCTTCTTTAGCCTTTTTGACTCTTCTTTTGCCTTTTTGACTCTTCTTTTGCCTTTTTTACTCTTCTTTTGCCTTTTTGACACTTCTTTAGCCTTTTTGACTCTCCTTTTGCCTTTTTGACTCTTCTTTAGCCTTTTTGACTCTCCTTTTGCCTTTTTTACTCTTCTTTAGCCTTTTTGACTCTCCTTTTGCTTTTTTGACTCTTCTTTAGCCTTTTTGACTCTTCTTTTGCCTTTTTGACTCTTCTTTTGCCTTTTTTACTCTTCTTTTATCTTTTTTACTCTTCTTTTATCTTTTTGACTCTTCTTTTGCCTTTTTAACTCTTCTTTAGCCTTTGTGACTCTTCTTAAGCTTTTTTGACTCTTCTTTTGCCTTTTTGACTCTTTTTTAGCCTTTTTGACTCTTCTTTAGCTTTTTTGACTCTTCTTTAGCTTTTTTTGACTCTTCTTAAGCTTTTTGACCCTTTTTTAGCCTTTTTGACTCTTCTTTAGCCTTTGTGACTCTTCTTTAACCTTTTTGTCTCTTTTTTTTCCTTTTTGACTCTTCTTTGTTTGTGCTAAAAAATTTTAAAGAAAGGATTAAACAGAAAACTCCCTGAATCTTTATATCTAAAGCTTGTTGAATATCTAGGAGTTAGACATTACACATGAATTTTAGAAGAAGGGTAATGAAAGAAATAACACTCAACTCTGTAAAGTATCTAAATTTTTTTTACATGACACATATTTAAAATTTTCCACTCGTAAATAAAAAAAATTGAAATATAAAAGTGGTGTCTTGAGTTCTAAGAAATTCAATATAAACTTGATACAAAAAAAATAAAATTAATAAAAAAGTTTTATCAACGATCAAATTGACAGTTTCCAATCCCTTTTCTTCGAAAACTTTATTGTATCTCAATTTAATCTAAAACGTATCATATTATTATTAAATTTATAATTTATTCCCATATGTCCTTTTTTTATGATTCTTACCTTAATTCCAACGATAAATTACATATTACAAGAAATATACTCATTTTAACGTGTTGCTACTTTATTGATGATATAACTTGTCCCACATTTTCGGGTATCTAAACGATTTATAATATTTCCTTGGAAAAAATGCGACACATACCTTTTTCTGAGACATTTTGTCCCATATCATCATCATTCAACTTATCATTTCCCTTTTTTTATGATATTTGTATTTTTTTTGTAAACTTACGTTTTTTTATTTATCAATTTTGTATCGTATCGTCATGTGTTCGTTTGTTTGTTAATATTAAATGAAAGAATACAATCTTTCCCTACTTTTGAACTTTTTTCGTATTAAATTGAAAATGAAAAAAAAAGACATTTCAAACAAAAATATAAACATTTTTAAAGTAAGCGCATTTTCGACAGAATTCGAATTAAATTTCATAAAATTCACGTTAATTTTTTAGAGACAGACAAAATTTCGGTCATTAAGTCATTTTTAAATGAAATCATCTTGCTTTAAAAGAATTCCCTTAAAACATGAGTTTCCTTTTATTGTTTACTGTTAAATATGTTTTGACGTTTTATGAGATGGTTATGTGAAATATTGTTTTCTATAATGTAAATATTGACTTACAACGAAAAATTGTAATAACATTTTCGACCCACTTTTGGGAATGATTAGCTTTTTCCCTTTTAAAACTCTTTCATTGTGGAATTTTCACAACAAAATTCTTTTAAATTAAATCCGTAATTTCCGTTTTCATTAAATTTCATTGTACATTCTTGTAAAATTTTTTAAATTCAAATAATTTACTTTAAGCTGAAAATTGTACTCAAAATATTTTCTTTTGATCTTTTTTTTTCCACTTTATACTTTAATTTCAATTTTACTCGTTCACATCCGGTTACACTCGTGAAATTTTTGTTCAAGACAATTTAAAATGATGAATAGAATTTTAAAATAAAAAAATAAAATAAAATTAAGAGTAATTTGCTTCAAGGTGAGTAAGTTGAATTGAATTCAAATGACAATGATAAAAAAAAATTATAATTTCAACAATTTTTATGTTAAATACTGGAAAATGTTAAATTTCAATGTTGCTAATATTTGAATATTAAAGTACAGGAGACACAAAAAATTAATAAAAGGTTAATTTCAAAAGGGAAAATACGAGTCTTGTGAAGTCAAGTGTGTACTTTTACTTAACATTTATTCCTTTATATACTTACTGTTGCTTCATGAATAAGATAAAGTTAAATAGAATAAATTTCAGACATTTTTATTCTAATCTGGTTTATCTCGTACTACTTGTACCTTAATAAAACCATGAAACACAAAAAAATGACTAAGAAAAAAAGAGGAATGAAAGAAAATTGTATAAAAATTCACAAAATTTTTCATATTTACATTAACAAAAAAAAGACAACTCAATCTTATTCATTTGAATTCAATTTGAATTGCACATTTATACGTTTTTTTACCTTCAAGTCTGTCTCCGTTTTGTAATTTGATCTACTTATCATTTTATCATATTTAAATTTTCTTATCAAGGATGCCTCTTGACAAAAAAGAGAAGAAAAAATGTAAGAGTGCTTATTCTATAAAGATACAAGAAATTTTTTTTGGCAATAAAGGAAAATTTTGCATGGTATATTTTTTTATTTAAATTTAAAAAATGATAAATTCGAACCAATGGAAGAGAATAAAAGAAGTGCATCTCGATGATACTTATTTCAAAACTTCCGCCATTTTGTAAAATGTTGAAAAACCCTACCATTTTTTGAATTTTAAAAAATTTAGCCATTTTGAAAAATGTTGAAAAACGCTGCCATTTTTTAAAGTATGAAAACTTCCACCATTTTGAAAAATGTTGAAAAACTCTGCCATTTTTAAAATTTTCAAGACTTCCGCTATTTCAAAAAATGTCGAAAAATCCATCATTTTAAAAAAAAATTTGAAAACTTCCGCCATTTTGAAAAATGTTGAAAATCTCTGCCATTTTTTAAATTTTGAAAACTTCCACTTTTTTGAAAAAAGTTGAAAAACACTGCTATTTTTTTTTTATATTTTGAAAAATTCCACCAATTTGAAAAATTTCGTAATTTTGAAAGTTTTTTAAAAATTTAAATTAAAAATTTTTGGAAAATCAAACATTTTAGGAAATTTCGGGATTTTTGCCGTTTTTCGACCGTTTTAGGCTCTGAAGCCCAACTCCTGGACAAAATCTTTAAGCTAAAGTTCATTTTATAAAGCTCCTCTATCCAACTTAAAATCAAGCAATTTTTTAAATTTTGAACCGTTTTTTAATGGTTTTACAGACTTTGAAGCTCAATCCATGATCCCAATACCAAATTGAGGAGTTTTGACAAATCCTTATGAGCTCCTTTACCTCAAGGCAAACCGACGACTATCACAATGGACCATTCTGGAGTTATGTACGAGAATGTGAGATGGAGCGAGGGTGTTACAGCCAGAGAGACATCAATCGATAATTTTGTAAGGTCGATTCTTCACATCACCTTTTTTAAAATGGACGAAAAACTGGCTCAAAATGCATTAAGATCCATTTGTTTTCCCTTCATCCACTTTTTTTGTATCCATAATCCAAAAAATAACATTGAAACTTCATAATTTTTTGCTTCATAAATCTTTCATAAACAGAAAATTTATATTCTTATCAAACACATGCACAAAAACTGTATCAATTCTTCACACGATCTCTGTTTGCTTTTACTTCCCAGAAAAAATAAATTTCTACCTAAAACAGTAATAATATTTACCACACGCGAAAAAATAAATATCAGCATATCAATGGGTAGTGAATATTTTTTTTTTTACTTAACACGAGTACTTATCAAACATGTCATACAACTGTTTCACACACAGTAAGGCGAGAAAAAAAAGACACGCAGATAAAATTTGTGTTAAAGACAAATATTAAAGTAAGTCAAAAAAAAAAGTACACAAGAAAAACTTTGATATGTAACGAATGTTTGAATAAAAAATTTGCCATTCAACATATTTTTGTTTTGCAAAACAGGAGACATATTCAAGTATTAGAGGGAAAATGTACAAAGAAAGTAAAAAAAAAACCTTATTATTTTTATTGTATTAGGAATTCTATTCACATGTCGTTTTTATTTTGCATGAACACCTTTAATATGTGGCTCAAAATAACAGAAATGAGGACAGTCAAGGTTTTATGTATATTTTGTGTGTGTTTGTGCTACTGATGTTGTAACATCAAGAGAAGGAGACGCAAGGAAAAAAACATATATAAAGGTAGTTAAGCATTAAGTTCACCACATGACACGAAGTGACGACAGGAAAGTTATTTATTTAGCGGTTTTTCTTTTCTCTTTTCTATATATGTGCCTTTTTTTTGTTTCTTCTCAATTTTTTTTACTGAATATAGTTTTTTTTCTCGTTCTCGTTATAAATGTGTTTCCATTACATATTATAGGACAAACTTATATCCTGGCATGTTTAAGCAAATCATGTCTATGGTGTCTGTTTTAGTTAAATGTGTGTGTGTGTGTGTGTGTGTGTGTGGTGCCATAAAAGTTGAACAAATACCACACATTTCTATGTGTAGAGTGTCAGTGAATTGAGGCACTAAATATATCCAGTATATAAATGTCTTCAGTGAAGCATGTAATGCCTCGTAAATCAGCAGGCTTGCATTTAAAATGATGTTTGTAAGGATTTTTATGAACATTTATCTCAATGGGAATCTACATAAAGAGACAAAAAAAATATTAAAGATGTATGTGAAATAAAAATCGATAATTTCATTCTTTAAATATTTTTTGATTCTCATACTAAATGAAAAAAAAATCACCATAATTAGCAGTGTGACACAAATCACATTGAGTTAATTTGCAAAAATGCTTAAAACGACAAAATTTGACTTAAACAAATACGATAAATAATTAACTAAATACAATAATGAACAAACACACACTCATCTTAAATGAATTCAATGTATCGAAAAACTTTCTTAATGACCATTTATTGATATAATGTGATATAACTCACTTCCTTTTTTTTTGTACGAATATTGGCAGGCATAACACACAATTTTATGTCAATTATAAGTTATTGGGCGCTTGTTTGTTTTATTTTATTAATTTATTAGTTGAACCATTATCAAGGGAAAAATCAAGCATTAAACACTTTTCATGTCCTTTAATTTTCCTAAATTTTATATCTACATCAATTCAGAGCAAAACGACACACACATACACGTACATGCAAAAGATAACAAATAGCTTGTTTGTTTTGTTGATGATGATAATGATGCTGTACCCCAGTCTCTTACTCTCACATGTTATAAATCCTATAAATATTTATAAATTGGTATTCCATACGGGCACAACATTGCCAATTTAGTTCCTAAAGTGGTGTTAAATCCATTATTTTTATTATTATTATATGTGTCCGCTATACCCCTTGAATAGGGCTTCAAAAAAAAAATAAAAATAAATGTATGAAGAAAATAAGACAAATGTGGGTTTAGACAAAATTATGTACGTTTCATCTATTTATAAAACATAATCGCTAGATTATAAGCAATATTTAATGTTTTTTTCCTAGTTCCTAGAAATAAACCGAAAAAATAACACTTTTTTCCATTGTTTCACACTATGCAATACCTTTCACAACACACTATTTAAAGGAAGAAAACACAATAAAAAAGATAAATTTTTGGTTCATGTGTTAGTTTTTTTGAAGAGTATCCTCATAACAAATGACCGTCACTTAAAAAAGGTTTTTGCTCTTCATATCCATATGTTTATACTTTCATTTCATTTGAACGTAGAATTGAAGTGCAGCAAGAAAAAAAAATTCAGGACATTCATATCTGGATTTCGAATTTAAAAGGGTCAATTTATTTGTTTTCGGTATGCAGTGTCAATTCAATGAAATTATTTTTATTTTGACTGTAAAATAAAAGGAAAACATTAAAATTATGTTATTTAAGTGAGTTCATCTCAAATTTATTTGTTTACCCTTAAATGTATGCAATTGATTCGCTTATGATATGAAATTTAATGTAAAATGAGTCTTATTGTATTTGAAAAGAGCGTAATTGATACCTTGAGTTCCAGAGAACCTCTCCTTATTATCAGTAGGAAGATGTCATTGTTTTTAAAGGTTTCAAATTGATTTAAATTTTGACAGTTGTTTGACATTTGACATGTCATAGCAAAATGACGCCAGTTTAGGACACTGTGTGAAATGAAATTAAAACAAAAAATTAAACAAAATTGATTTTACTTGGATTTTCGATTTCAGATGACCGAAAAATTCAAGTTCAATGAGATTTGACAAACTGTGCCTTAAAGCGCATTTATATAAAAAAATTAAAAAAAAAAGTATCAAAACATTTCAGTATGAAAATTAGAATTAGAATAGATGAAAAATAAAATAAAATAAAATAAAGGAGAAAAACAAACACATGTGCCAAAATTCACATAATAAATATAATAGGAAAAATCTTAATGATTGTCAATTAATCACATTGAAAATTACATTGAAACGTTTAATTTACTCCCAAATTTCGTAACAATATCAAGGTGTCGCGTCGTGATTTTTAATTTGATGATCATAAAATTAATTTCAAAATAATTTTAACAAACGGAGCATGAACCCCTCTTTTTCTTTTGTTAATTTTTACTCTTCATAGCAAAAAAACAATAGAAAGTAAATTAAGACAATCACGGCACCGTTCTTTACCTTATTTTTTTATTTTATCATTTAACGCATGTGTTTTATTTACCTTATTTATTTTTGGGTGCCTTAATTTTTTTCTTCGCTTCACTATTCACACACCTTGTATGTATTTTTTTACTGTGTGACAAAATGCTACGTTTACATTCATTGCCTGTTCACACAACATCGTGATATCTTATCTCATCATTTTGTCTAATGTTGTACATAATATGGTTAAAATCTGATAAAGATTTTCAACAAAGACACGGAAAAGAAAAGACAAGATGATGATAATAATATTCTCTGTCTTCCTTTCATTTTCACAATATAATGGATTCTGTATGTGTGTGCGGAAGGAAGTTAGAGGTAACACAATCAAGCTAATGTAATTTAATTCAGTTTAACACATTTTATGTATTATTATTATTATATTATTATCATCTTATTTGGCAGTATATTAAAAACATAAACACACACACACACACACACACGTACACAAAAAGATACCAATAATCATGGTTGTTGTTCCTTATCAAGCTTATGTTTTTGTGGTATTTCAAGGCAGGTTAACTTAATAAATTAAATAATTAGGATAATGTTATAATTAGGTTACGGTTTTGTAGCGATGGAAATGAATTGAATTTTTTTATTTGGTATTGATTAATTTAATTCAATTATTATCTTAACATAATTTTATTATAAGCAAAAATTCTAATTATAATTTGATCAACCTAAGGCAATTCAATACACAAAGAAAAAGAAAATATAAATACACCTGATACCACATCTCAATGTTTATGTTTATACTAAAAAATAGCTATAAATTGGAAATTCCACCAAAATTAAATTACTTAAAGCTATATAACCATGAAAATAGGAGATACCTAGAAGACATCAACATTTTAATTAATGTAATATAAGACTTTTATGATGCAATAAGGTGTTAAAATACTCATAAATGGGTTTTGTGTCTCATTTTGAAATATTTTTCCTTAACATGAAAAGCAATGTGTTTTATGGGATTGTATTAAAATTGAAAACGATCTGTTAATAGGCCATTTTAAAATATGTGTGATGATAAAATATCGTAAAATGTGTGTGAATTGAAAGGAAAAAAAATAGAAGCTCGTAAAAATTGCTCAAGTCACATTCATTTGTAATAACAGTAAATATATGAAAGAAAAAGTTTGAAGAGATTAAATGAAATGGAATCATCTACAAACCTGAGGAAATTTAATTGTAAAGGGTTAACTTGAAAACCTCTTTAAATTTTTTAAAATTCTATCAAAAAGTGTCAATTAAAGTGATTTTTTACCATGGCCAATGGCCATTCTACTGCTTCTCGATCTTACAAAATAAAAGTAGTTTTACAAGACTCCACCATTTTGAAAGTTTCACGAGTTTTCAAAATTTGTCATTTTAAAAGTTCCACGATTTTTTAAAATCCACCATTTTGAAAGTTTTACGATTTTTGAAAAGGCCGCTATTTTAAAAGTTTCACGAGTTTTGAAAATTCACCATTTTGAAAGTTTTACGATTTTTGAAAAGTCCGCAATTTTGAAAGTTTTGCGATTTTTGAAAAGGCCGCAATTTTGAAAGTTCAACGATATTTGAAAATCTACCAGTTCGAAAGTTCCACGATTTTTGAAAAATCAACCATTTTGAAAGTTTTACGATTTTTGAAAATTTGCTATTTTGGAAGTTTCACGATTTTTGAATAATCGGCATTTTGAAACTTTCACGATTTTTGAAAGTCCACCATTTTGGAAGTTCCACGATTTTAAAATCTGCCATTTTGAAAGTTCCATGATTTTTGAAAGTCCACCATTTTGTTTCAAAACTCCGCCAATTGAGAACTTCAGCGATTTTGCTAATTTGCCAGATTTTCCGCAAACTCGGCGGGTTTTTGCGGTTTTGGAAAATCTGGGATTTCTAATAAAAATCTGAAAATTTCAATTTTAGTGAAACTAACTTGAAGAATTTCTAAATATATGTCCATTTCCTACTACTCAGATAACATACTTTATAGTGTGATTCGAATTCAATAAATTAATTAATGAAGTTAAACCTTGAAATTAGAATCAAATTAATAATTCTTTGTAATTACATTCTATTTCATTACAAAACTTTAAATCAATTCACAGTTGAATTGATATAAATTCTAATCAAATTCAATTTCAAAAGCAATATAATTTTGCTTTGATGTTCATTGATTATGTTATTCTAATAAATAATAACAATCATAATAATAATAATATTAATAAATTTGTTTAGAATAATTATATTATGCAATAATTTACATAAATTTTACTTTAACACTTTCAAATGAATTCAAAAATGAGTATTTAAATCAGATTATGAAATGAAATTCTTAGTTAATATATTATTTAACAGGATTTGAAAGTTAAGTTTCATATTTTATATTTATTTACATTTCCAATGAATAAAGATATTAATTTCAAAGGTTTTTAATAAAAATATAATACAATTTAAAATTATTGACCTGTCTGATCGGATCATTTTACTTGACATGAATAAAATTTCATGATATATTTTAATAAAATTTTCTTATATTCCTTTGAATACATTATATTATTATAACAGAATAATAATAAATAAACATAACATGACACATTTACACAATATATAAAATGGATTTTACATTCATATAATAATAATATTAAAGTAGAGAGGGCATTTAAGGGCGAACAATGTAAGGGCATGACATGAAATTATTTTAAGGGTAATAATTGAATTGACCTTCCAACACTTTATCAAACACCTTCTTTGTATTAATCATGTGAAGCAAATAAGCTTGATTCTGTTGAATGTAATACAGTGTTAAAAGAGTGAATTATTAACAAAAATTTTTAATTCGCATGGTGCATTTCATAGAGATTTTATCGATCAATAGTGAAGTACGGATTAAGTCATTTTTAAAAGAAATTGATGAAATTTCGTCGGTAACTGAAGAAACGAATGAATTTCAATGTAAAGAGTTACTGTTAACGAAGAGTGACAGCGACTCAGTGAGTAAAATCTCTGTGGGGATCCGCTTATTGTGATTAGGTATTGGGGAGATTGTTCGGATCAGATCAGATTTCTAGGGCTGTCTCCACAGAAGAGAACCAGCACTCAGACCAACAAACGGGTCCATTGCTCATACCCATTTATCATCAAATCTAATGAAGAAGGAATCCAATCTAGTGAATCAGCTTAAGTAATAAGAAGTCCACTGGACCTAGTTCAGTTCAAGAAAGTTTTCACACCTTCTCAGAAAGCTAAACAGGACAGACACCTTCACTTTTACGATGGAATCATGACTGGTTAAGTACTCAACCACGCAGTCTGGCATGCTTGGGAAATACACAAAGCAACATTTGCAAGCTTGTTCAGAGTAGCATTTGCACATTAGATCACTAGAGTCAAAATGACTGAGGTGATAATCTAAAGCACAATGACAAGTGAACTTACCAACTACAACTCTAAGCTCAGTACGGTTCAATCTGATCAGTTGTCTAGATAAACCGGAAACAGGTTCCTTAATAAAAAGGCGAGTCTGCCTCAGAGTTCTCGTCTGCTTGGATCGCCATTCCCGAAAAAGCCTTGTCTCTCTACTCTTCCTGTAAGATTTTTGCTTTACACCCAAGAGTCGAGATTTTAGTTTAATTTTCATCTAAATTCAAAAATAAACTACAATTCTATCAAATTAAATATAATTTAAGTCTAACATAAATAAATAAAATTTTATTAACATTCAAGATTGATGATATATTTTTGTATCGGTCTGACATTAACTTTTTTGCTATATTTTTTATAAAAAATTTCATGATATACATTAAAAATCTCTTATTTTCATTTCATTTTAAAAAAAGTTTCTCAAGCAAAAGAGAAGGAAATGTTTGTACATATATAAAATCATCAATCAACAAGATATAGTAGTTTTATTATTTATTTTTTTACACACACACATACAGTCACTTTACATACATTTTCCAGTTTAAACATATAATAATAAAAAAACTGTATGATTTACAATGTAAATAGTAATAATATATAAAATAACAAATAAAATAATATAAAAATCAAAAACATGCCTTGACCCTTATCTTAATTAAACAATCCAATTCATTTTTACAAATACACAAGTCGACATTTCATTTCATTTTGAAATTTTAAAATGAATTTTTCCCTTGAAATTGAAATTTTATATATAGCAAATATTTACAAAAGTTTAACATTCATGGTTATCGGTCACTTTCAAATAGTAAAAGTTTTGAAATGTCAGTAAAAAGTTGGGTTTTTGTGTAAAAGGAAAAGTCAAAATCATATAAATTCAAATATAATTCGAAAACTTAAAGAATAAAAAGGAAAGGTTAACACTATTTCCTGTCCTCTTTTTTGTGTTTGTCCAGATTTTGGTATAATATCACAAACAATAAAGAGTTGTACGAGAATTTGCTTCATTTTACATGGTTTTCCATTGAAAATATTTCAAATCTTAGTTTTCATACTGAATTCTTATAATTTAAATTTGTTAAGAAATTCCTTGACATTCCCTTCTTTTATCTTATATTAAAATATGAAGTTAAATAATAAACGTATCAAAAAAAAGTTAAGAATATAATTTCCTGGTTATCCAAATAAACATTAAATTTTCTCTACACTGAATTTTGATTTGAAATATTTATTTACCAATTCAATTTTCTTTTAGTGGTCGGTATGCTGACCAAATTTCCTTTTTATATGAACCATTTTTAGGACTATGGATGTAAACCAATTTTATTGTTATGAATTTTTGTTCATTCAATGAAAAAATAAAAAAAGGAAAGAGTCAAATTTATTCGTTTAATTTTTCATCTGAATAGAAAAAGTTACAAAAGAATGGAAAACATAAGTATACAAACAATTTCCCCAATGGCTATGACCTCGTCTTCGGATACGTTTTATTATTATTTATTATGATTTCTGTGTTGAGTAAGTCAAAAGTTACATATTAAAGTTTATTATTCAAAATATAAGTTTTCAAATTGAGTTATTTTTTTGAATTTTCATTTGAGTTGTTTCATGAAGAAAGGGGTATTTGTCGTACAAGAGTAAAATTTTAATATTCAAATCATTGGAAAGTTCTTAAAATTTGAAAATACTTAAAATTTGAAAATTCGTGAAATTCGAAAATTAAAAAATTTGAAAATTCGTAAAATTTAAAAATTCAAAAAATTTTAAAGTTCTTAAAATTTGAAAATTCAAAACATTTGAAAGTTCTTAAAATTTGAAAATTCTTAAAATTTGAAAATTCAAAAAATCAGAAAATTCGTAAAATTTTAAAATTCAAAGAATTTGAAAGTTCTTAAAATTTGAAAATACTTTAAATTTGAAAATTCAAAACATTTGAAATTCTTAAAATTTGAAAATTCAAAACATTTGAAAGTTCTTAAAATTTGAAAATTCTTAAAATTTGAAAATTCAAAAAATCAGAAAATTCGTAAAATTTGAAAATTCAAAGAATTTGAAAGTTCTTAAAATTTGAAAATACTTAAAATTTGAAAATTCGTGAAATTCGAAAATTAAAAAATTTGAAAATTCGTAAAATGTAAAAATTCAAAAAATTTTAAAGTTCTTAAAATTTGAAAATTAAAAACATTTTAAAGTTCTTAAAATTTGAAAATTAAAAACATTTGAAAATTCTTAAAATTTGAAAATTCAAAATATCAGAAAATTCGTAAAATTTTAAAATTCAAAGAATTTGAAAGTTCTTAAAATTTGAAAATTCAAAATATTTGAAAATTTGAAAATTGGAGAAATTTCAAAAATCGAAAAATTTGAAAATTGGAGAAATTTCAAAAATCGAAAAATTTGAAAATTCAAAAAATTTGTAAAATTTTAAAATTCGAAATATACACAATACAAAAAGATGCTGAAAAAAAATTTGACGGGTTTTCTTTCATTTTTAAAGAAAAGTAAAAATTCCTTAAAAATCAATGAAATTTTGCTCACTTTAAAAATGTTTAATATTTACAGATTTTTTTTTTTAAATTATTAAAAAAAAATATTTTCATATAAAAATATGAAAAAAATGTGAAATGGAATGTCAAGACCCTTCAAAATTAAACAGACTAAAGTACTTATTTTTCAGTCTCTTTAAACGACGAGTGTCTATATTTTTGTAACATTATTGACGTTTTTTTCCTTTTACTGGCCAAAAATGCTCCACATTCCACAAATATTTGGGTTGAAGTTAAGATGTAAGTGTTTTGATAAATTATGTATTTTTTTTTGTACAGTAATTCGAATAAAATAAACATGAATCGAGACAAAATTATGAAAACAAACCAAATTCTTGAATTCGATAATTTTTTTGTACAAAATTTGTTCTTTTTTATTTGAATGAAAATTAAAGAGAGAAAATTAAATGCACTTTTATGGTGTTTTGTTTTACAAGACCGCATAAAACATTGTCATAGTTAGTATAAAATGAGTTGAAGACAATGATAAACAACGATAATAAGACCCAAAGCCTTAAAAAAGTTTATTTTCTTACAAAAAAAAAAGTTATTTTAATAAAGAAAAACAATTTTTAAATGAACGTCTTTTAAGAACTCGTTTAAACGTACAACGTTGAAAAAGGAAGAGATTTGTTTTGTAATTGTCTACACTGTAAAGTGGGTTTCTTATGAATGAAGTAAAGTCCTACTTTTACATTGAAAGTTTCTTACTGTTTTTGTACTGATTGCTGCTGGTCTCATAGTTTTTTTTTTCTGTATTTTATCGTATTAAGTATCTTTAGTGCTGTAAGGAAATAGAAACACTGCATGCTTTTAATTTATTTTCTTATCCTTTCCACTTTTATAATTTTTTTTTGTTTTATTTTACTACCACTACTAAGCTTCCCTCGCTTTATTTTTAATAAGATATACTTTTATTTTTTTTCCATTCTCTGTCTCTCTCCCAACTTAGTATTATTTTTATTTTATTTTAACAAAACACTTTCATACACCACTTAGTCCATTTCTTCCATGAAATACACTCAAAATAATGTACGAATATAAACTTTTCTTTCATCATCGTAGTTATTTTTATGATAATAGTTTTTTCTCTTCATACACGAATGTACCGTAATTTTTTTTACACATTTCTTATTTCATCATCTTTTTTTTTAATAAGGCTTAATAATGTGATACGAGCCATATAACCAACGCAAAAGACCAAACGATGCAATTTATGTTATCAAAACACAAGAAAACAGCTCATAATATATATTTATTTTAGTAGAAATAAGCTGAAAAAAAGATGCAATTGTGTCGGAGTTTTCTTTTCATTTATATACACTTTTAATGTGAATAAAGACGATTATAATGATAATATACAGCGCTTAAGCATGAAAATGTTACATTAAATTGAATCGAGTTCTCATTTTTTTTTTGTTTGTGATGTAGCTACAAAAAAAAATTGTAAAAAAATGGTATGTTGTGGTTCGAGCAAAATTGAAAAGGAGAAAATGATACTTTTTCACTAGATTTTATTTCATCAAAGCAATGAATTTTCAACAATTTTGAAAGCAACATGCTCGAGTTCGTGAATTTTTTATAAAATTTTACCTTTCGAGGGTCTCCTAGTCTTAGAATAGTCAAAAATGGAATTTCAGTGAAATCCATTCATATCAATTGGTTCTCAGAATGGTCTTAAAGCGATTCTCACTTCACAGATTTTTCCTCTCTTTTTCAGCAAAATACTTTAATGGATTTCCCTGAAATTCAATTTCGATTCCTAGAATTTTTATTTTTCCAAATTCAGTATAAAAATTAAGTCACTTCAAGCACAAAAGACATTTTAAAGATTAAATGTCACTAAAATCGATGTAAAGTGCTCTCATTTTCAAGTAGAGCAAATACTAGAATAATAATAACGATTACAATAAAAAGAAAGGTCAGACAGTGAAATAAAATAATAAAAAAAAGATAGGAAATTCATTCAGACATAAAAGTGCTCTCAAAAAAATAAAGGCAATAACAATTTAAAAAAAAAAACTTAAAAAAAATTAGTAGAACACTTATTGACACTTCTTGGTTAACTTCAATTTTCCTTTTATTTCATTTCATTTTAACTTTTATCCTCTTGAAACATTTAACCAGTGAAAAACAAAAAAAAACCAGAAATCTTCTATTAAAAATGAATTTAAATTCAGGATAAAAACCTCTGTTTTTTAAGTGTTTGAATGGTGTGATACTAGAGCTAATATAATAGAGCAAGCATATTTTAAAACAATAGAATTAGTTGTAAGTATATAAATTTTCTCTATTTTATATATGTATCATTGTCTCAAATATAAATGAAAGAAATACTAAGACAAAAGAAATTACCATTCATGAGATTTGTGAGAATTAGCGCACTTTAAAAACAATTACACCACACACCTTTTTCGAGGAAACACAATAGAAGTTGTGTGTATGTTCTAACAGATGTTGACACTTATCTCTGATAGTGGCACAATTATTCTTTTTTTTTCAATGTGTTGTATTCATATATGCCCTAATCCCATTATAGAAGAATAGTAAAGAGTGAAAAATAAATGGAAATTATTATTATTCGTTTCGTTTTATAGAAAACAAAACAAAACACTTGAATAAAGAATATTTTCACACTTGTATGTTGCCAGTTGTAGTAGAGAAATAGCTAGGAAATTTTTAACCCGTTTTATTTCATACAAAACAATTATTTTTTTATTCTCTTTTACAATCACGAAACATTTACAGAGAATAATAATGGCAACCATTCAACAAAGAACGCGCGACAAAAGACTGTTCTATTGTTTCTAATTTTATTATTGTTATATTTTGCTTTCAATACAATTGCTCTTATGTTTTTATGATCAACAATGTATAAAGAAGCGTGTGTGAAAATGTAATTGCAGTGACAGCAGCCAAAATGCAATTTAAATGTTAACAGTGACAAAATATATTCAAAGATAGAATAGTTGTAATTTTCATCTGTCAAAAAACTATTAAATTGAAATTGCAAAGTATTACTCCGAAATTGATTTTATGTATTTCTCTCTCTCTCACTTTTTTTAGTTCACTGTTATGTGAACTTTTCTCTTTCTGTTTTAATTTACTAATACTGTTTTCTCTTTTCTAACTCTCTTCTCATCTCAATGTTTCTTTTTCTCTCTTTGTAGTTTATAAGCTTTTGTCTTGAAATTATAAAATAAAATGATTCATTCCTAGCTCTCTTATTTTTTTAGCCTCCCTCTCTCCTTTTTGTCTCCATTCTCTTAATTCTCTCTCAATATCATTTTCTCTCTCTTTTTTTTCTGTTGAGCAAACTTTCCTTTTTATTGCTTCCCTTTTTCTCAATTTACAGCGCTTTTCTTTCTCTCTCGCCTTCATACAGTTTCCTGGTCAAAAATTTTTCCCAACTCTTTCTTCTCTTCTCATCTCAAATTTTGTTTTTCTCTCTATGTAGTTAACAACTTATGTCTTGTAATTTCTCTCTCACAATGATTTTATACTCTCTCTCACTCTGTTTTCAAATCGATTCATTTCTAGCTTTCTCATTTTTTAATCTAATTCTTCCCTTTTTGTCTCCGCCTTCTTGATTCTCTCTCAAGATCTCTCTCTCTCTATTTTTCTGTTGAGTAAGCTTTTCTCTTTCTGTTTTTAATTGACTTTAATTGTTCCTCCTCTTTAACTCCTCTTTCTCTATTTTCAGCTTTTATTCTCTCACTCTGTCTCTCATACATTTTTCCTGGACACACATTTTTCCTAACTCTTTCTTCTCTACTCTTCTCATCTCAAATTTTCTTTTCGTTTCTTTGTAGTTTAACAATTTTTGACTTGTAATTTCATTCTCACGATGATTTTATGCTCTCTCTCACTCTGTTTCCGAATTGTTTCATTATTTATTATTTTTCTTATTTTTTGTTATTTCTCTTATTTTTTCATTTTTTGTTCTAGTTCATCTCTCTCTCTTTATTAGCTCTATCCTTTTAAATATTTCAAGTGATCTATCTTCTATCATTCTCTCTCTATCTTTTTAAAAACCTCCCTTGATTTAAATTATTTCAATAACGAAAAAAAATTCATTATCACCCTTTTTTTCTCTCTTTAAGATAATTTTTCTTTCTCATTTAAACACAAATCCACACAAAACATGAACAAAACTTCATTTCACTTATAAAATATTGTATTTTTCGTCATTCCTTAATTTATCTTCTGTTTTCCTCTTAATTCATTTTCAAAAAAAATTAAGGAAAAACATAAAAATAATAATAATAAAACAGAAAACCCAAGACAATGGGAGCAAAACAACAAAAATAATTGAACACAATCAGGTTGAATCATTGTCTTACATGACACGTACTATGAAAGTTTGTGTATCGTCTTCTCTTCTATTTGGATCATGAAAAATGACGAAGAATAGAAGAAAAAGTTCAGAAAAAAGGAGCATTATTGAATTTGTGGGTAAACAAAAGAAAACAATTCTCCATTTAATCGAACCAATTACGGCTTGAAACTGATTTCTTCTGGGAATTTCTCGCTTTCTTAGTATAAAATAATAAAAAAAAATCTATGAGGAAATAGAATCGGGACACCAGTTGATTGTATCAAATGAATTTTTAATCAGTAAGATCAAAGTTTTACTCATATCGATCTAAATCATATTTGTTTCCAAGTTTTAGAATAAATTAATACAAAAAAAAATTGGCACTCATCATAACTTTCTAACATAACAATCAATATTTGTATTACAAATTTCTATAAATCAGACAACTTTCATCATATATGTGTTTAAGTAAAAGAATGTTTACTAACATCATCATCGTCATCATCATTTCATCTTTTTCTTCTTCATTGTTGTTCAAAATAAACATAATATGAAAGATAATATCAAAATATGATACGTGATGAAAATAATTTAAGTTTTACATAAACTCACTTAGATCGAAAGTCTGCCCTTTTTGATTTTGAATACAAAAAAAACACAGTAAAACGATAAAGTTTGTTTTGTAGCAATTGATTTTTACCACCCGGCTTAATATAACATTTTTAACTTACACATAGAAGAGCAATCACCATCATAATTTTATTGATGTTAGATCTCTCTTTTTACAAGTCATTTATATAAAGCAAAGTGTATATTTTTCAAAGTCAAGTCTGATAAAAGTTATTAAATTTTTCTCTTTTTTTTACTTTACAGAACATTATCATATTTTTGTTGGTGATCTGAGTCCGGAAATAGAAACACAAAATTTAAAGGATGCCTTTGCTCCATTTGGGGATATATCGTAAGTATTAAAATGAAAAAAAATGAAAAATAATCATTATTTTTTTATTATTATTTATTTTGTATTGATATACCTTTTTTTTTGTTAAACTTCCGGTTTGTACCTTTTTGACAGGAGTTAAAAAGGATAATAATAATAAATTAATGATAAAAGTGACTTGTACAGGAAATACAAAGATTTTTCACCTTTTAATCCTCATTTGATGCTTTTAAAGTCAAAGTTTGACTGTTTTTTTTTTTCATTTGATGATGATGAAAAATTTACCTTTTTTTTCATTGAAATGAAACATGGAATGGGTGAAAATTACACGTGTGTGACAAAATGAGGCGTTATTTATCTGTTTTGTTTCAAAAATTGAGTGTGAAGATTGATTTTCTGTTCAAGGTTCTGTATGAGCTTCATTAAAATCCATAAACCAAAAAATTGTAGAACATGTTTTTTTAACTTTTACGCATTGATTTTTTTGCTTTGAGACTAAAAAAGGATTTTTTTTAAATTCACTAAAAAACTACACCAAATAAATTTAAACGTAATGGTGAACGACATCCACGAGCGCATTTTTATGCATAGAATTCGCCAATTTTATCAACAGTGACGGAAAAGAAATCTTCAAATTTGAGTTTTATCGTTATTTAGGTTAAAATATCGTTTTTTAAATTTTATATCGTTTTTGAGTTACTCGGTCATTTTGAGTAGGTCGGCCATTTTGAGTATGTCAATCATATTGGTCAGGCAACGTTTTTTAATGATTTGACTTTTTTTGTGATTGGCGAATTTTTTTCAATGATTGGTAACATTTTCAATGATTGGCGACATTTCTAAAGATAGGCAAAAATTTTTCTATGATTGACGACATTCTTTCAATGATTGGCGACATTTTTACAATGATTGGCCCAGACGGACAACATGACTGCCCACAATATCGTCATTCTTAACAAAAGCGCTGAAAAGAAAGCCGAAAATTCTATTAAATTTAACAGAATATCATTTCCTATTTGTACATACAAAATAACAAATATAAAAAAGACACACACAGATTCAACTCATTATGTAAATGGCTTTCAAGTAATAAGTGTATTTGATACTTTTCTACACCTCTCGACACTTTTATTTGCTACTCGGCTCATAAACGCGTCAATTTCCTCAATATATTCATACATGTGTGTCATCTCATATCAGAAACACGTTGTTGTCGTTGTTACATGTAAACATTTATAAAATCATAGACGATTATGGAAATAAAGGGAAAAAAGAGAGACAAGTGCCTTACATTAGAAGCACTCTTTTGTAACAAAGTATCATGATATGAGTCAACGACTCGTTTACATCTCATCAGCAAGTAAGTGTAAAGAAAAAAATAAAATGAAAATGAAAACTAGCTATAAAACGGGAAAAAAAAATATATATTTATATATAAAAACAATGTTCAAGATTCAAGAAGGTGGAAAATGCTCACTTCTTCTTATTACATTTATGTATAATATTAATAGAAATTTCCTTCAAATGTTCTATGAAATCTAAATATATAAGGTGAAAAATAATAATAAAAAAATTTCATACAATGATTTTTCTCTGATTTCATTTGCCTTATCTTACCATACAATGTAATAGAGTTAAAAAAATTTTGTAAAGTGTTATGATGATGTTGTCATGCAAAATTTAACATACTGAGATTTAAATGTTAGTGTCTTCGTTACACTGTGATATTCGGGGATTTATTCATGAACAAAAAATAATAATAAAAAAAAATAAATACACAGGGAAATATTATCCAGATTTGTGTCTTTTCCTCTCTCTCATACAAAAAAATGACATATTTCCTTGAAAAACAAAATTTAAACGAAGGTGTACCAAAAATTTTTCCTAGAAGAGCGAAAAGTAAAAAGAAAAGTAATCTAGATCTTAATGGTGATGAAGTGAATTTACATTATTATGACAAGGATGAAAAAATTTTACCAGAACAAAGACAAACAAAATTTAACCGCTATCATAGAGAAAAATTATACATTTCAAGGAATTCATGAAGAAGAAGAAAAAAAAATTAAATGAATATAATAATAATAAAAATGTTTATTATTACCGACTGTTATTATTATTATGGTAAATTGTTGTAAATGTTATTTTTTTTTCTTCTTTACATTTACTTTTTACTTGTAACAATGTATGTAATGTAATGGAAAAGAACAAAATGGTAGGAAATGAGCAACTATTTAAAGCGGAAATAAAACGGGAAAGATGACGTACATTGATAAGAAAAATTTACATGATTGTTTTGAAAGTCCATGGGGACTAATTGCGTGAAATTGTTTCAAATTAGATGGATATTTTTGTGTGTGCTACTGAAATTGAACTTTTGAAATATTTTGTCAAAAAAAAAACAATATTAAAAAATTACAATAATTAATTTTATTTTATTTAAATAAAAATTCATAATTTATACATTTTTTAATAATATTATTATTAAATAAATACAAAAAATAAAATGAATTTATCTTTTAATGTTTATAAAAGCATAAAATTTTAATATACTACAATCCTAATGAAAATGCCACTGGTTATTTATCGAAAAAAAATATTGTATAAATATTAAAAAAAAAATAAGCAAAAAGCGTATGTCATCCCAATTATTAACATTTTATAATGAAAATATAATTAAATTACACTGAGGAGCAACATTTAATGACCAAATTTCAGCTAATAAACTTTTCTATTTCAAATTCAAGTAATAATGTCCAAAATTCATGCCCTAAAGCTTCTCTTGGACGAATATACAGTGCCAGAAACAACATTAACTTAAAATTTAGTCCAAACACTATTCCTCATAATTCGAGTCATAAAATTTTGGCAATCAGTGTAAGAAGACTGTTTTATAAGTTTGATAATTAAAAATAATTCATAATGATGTAAATATTGTTTTTTTTTTGTATGTTAAATATTTAATGAGCTTTAAATCACAAATAGTCAATCAATTAATTGTACTACACTTCAAATTAACAGCTAACATTATTGCAAAAAAAAAATCAATGATGGTATTAGGCTTATTGAGGTAAAAACATCAAATTAACACCCAACGAGAAAGTCGAGGTTGAGTGCAAATTTTTAACCGAGTACCAATTTCAGGTTGAGTGCAAATTTTTATTTGAGTACCAATTTCATTTTTAAAAAAATCACAGTCCAAAATCTAATGAGCTGAAGTAAGTGAAGTTTATCAACTTCAAAAACACAAGTTTTCAAAAAGTGAACTCAAAAACATAAAACAAGGGAAAAAATTAAAATCTGAAACTTGTACAATGTAATAATGAGTGTCTTGTTACAAATTAAGGAAAATTGACTAGAACAAAAATTGTACAAGTTTCAGATTCTAATTTTTTCGCTTGTTTTATGTTTTTGAGTTCACTTTTTGAAAACTTGTGTTTTTGAAGTTGATAAACTTCACTTACTTCAGCTCATTAGATTTTGGACTGTGATTTTTATTTATTGTTTTTGAGTGTTGACTAAGATTCCTAACACTCAAAATAAAGCAATACATAAAGCACATTCCTTTAAGAGATGAATGTTATGTGAATGAAAATTTTATGTTGTTAGAAAAAAAAATTTCCGGTTCGATTTAGACATAGGGTGTCTTAGGCAAAGTTGTTCATATTCATGAGAAGAAAATTTTGGCATGAAAATTTTCCATTTTCCCGGAAAATTTCGGAATTTTCCACCTGGTCACCCTATTTTTTTGTATGGACACCCTATATTTTTTTGATCCATAAACACTCTCACACTGAATATCAACATAAGTCTAGAACATACTTTGGGTCTTAGATGAACCGTTCGGGCGCTACGCGCTCTGGAAGAAAAAGGAGCGACTGCAATATAAAACTTGTAAAAAAAAAAAATGTGGAAAATCCAAACTTTCTTCAAAAATATTTGATTTTTAATGGACAATAATAAAAATAATTAAAACTAAGAAATTCTTTGTCATTTTGATTTCATCCGATTTAAGTCAAAAAAGACCCTCCAGATTATGCAATTGCTGGTTGAGTGTTAAGCGCTTATTTTTCAAAACTAAATGAATGAAATAAAGGTTTCATAAACTAGTTATTATAAATTAAATTATACAAAAAATTAAAGAATTTTATTTTAATTGAAATTATTGAATTTTAATCCTGTTACACGGCAAATAATTATTTCATTTAATAATTTTATTAATTTGCTATTTTCGAATTAATTCCAATCTGTGACACAATCATCATATTTATGAGAGAGAAAAAAATTACCATCATTATAAATTCAGATGTCATACACTTAATTATATGATAATAAACTTTTTTTTCATATTTTCATACAATTCAATTACAATATTTATTTTTTTTTCATACAAACTGTATATCGCCAGTTCCGATCTGAAACCATATGACCATAGCAACATTTTCATAGGAAATTATAAAATTACAAATAATTTCCCTTTTTTTTATTATTATTATTATTAAATTGTATTATTTTATAACATTTAATTGTGTACTTGATTAAACGATGTCGGTTCTTATTGTAGGTTATGTGACCACAATTGAAACAAAAAATCTCTCAACTTCAAAAATACACCATATGAAAGGGAAAAAAATACTTTTACTTTATAACATTATTTAATATCAAAACCCTTAAATAAGACGCCACTAAAAGTACATGATCATAAAGCTAAAGAAGATGATAAAAACTTCGATAAAAGTAAAAAGAAAAATAAATAAAGTTGTATAATTCAATAAGTATGAAAAAAGTATATACATAAAATAAAAACGAATATGATACAACTGAAAATAATGTTTCATGAACGATATTTCCGCATAAAAATTTATTTACAAATAATGTGTATAAAATTTATAAGAAACGAAAGCTATAGTGATGAGTTGAGTAGTATCATAATAATAATAATAAACTTATACAAAACTTTTCGTTCTTTTTCCCTCATATTTTTTTTTGTATTCGTTGTTGATGATATGATGATATGAAAGAAAGGTAGCAACAACTTTCATATAAGTATATTTAGTTATTAAAAGCGCAACAAACAAAATAATATACTGAATAAAAAGATGTTCAAACGATATAATGAATAATTGATATTGTATTAGATTACAGACAATTTATTATCGAAATTATATTGTGGTGTATTATTTTATATTATTATTACTCAAAATGATGATGTTGTTGTAAATTTTTTGTTGTTATATTTATTTGATTAAATTGATTTGATTGTTTTATTGCGTTATAGCATGACATTCAAAGCTGAATCAATTTTTGATTAAATTAATTGGTTACATATAAATATAAAAGCAAATAATAATAATAATATTGGGAAGTGATTACACAAATCAAATCAAATTAGTATGAAAATTGTTAAATTTATTACAAATTTTGTACCCTTAAGTAATTTTTCCACATGAGTTATTTTCAATTCAAGTAGAAATAATAATAATAACGAATAGTTTAACAGAAAAGGTAAAAGTCAGTCAGATGATGTAAAATTTTCAAATAAATAAAACTAATTAGAATGAATCTTACTCAGATATGATAAGGAAAATATATTTTTTTGTGTTTATTGTACCTGAAATTAATTGGCCACCTTCTATCAATATTTAAAATTTAATCTCCTTTTTGTCTAGAACAAATAAAATTTGTCTATGAATTTGATGTATTTAAATAAAACATTAGAAACAAAAAAGTTATTGGTCTGATGTGAATTTCATCCCCTTATTTGTATATAAATATTAAAAAGAAAGAAAAACGACAAAGAGAAGGCTATCTGATACAGAATACCTGGTTTATGTTTAAAAGAATTACAATTTATATTTCGGATGTATGTCGTAACATGATGTGTTTTTAAAAAGGAAAACCAATTTAAAATTTGTAGGTAAAAAAAACCTTTTTTTATGGAAATTAAAATTTAATCATAAAAAGGCGCTTTCAGGGTTAAGGTTTCCTAGTCTGCATTTTGATATGGGTAATTTTTTATTAAATGTTCTATCATAATTCAACTTTTACTGTTAAAGTATTTTCGGGAGAGATAGCAACCTGAACTTACCATACAGATTATTTACATCAATGTTGCAGGTCATTCGTTTCATTTTCAATTAATATTTCAACAAGGGTTCATGATTGACTACTTAATTCAATTCTTAAATTCTAATCTACTGATACTAAAATCAATTTTATCACAGACTGCATTTAGTTCCCTCGTCACTCTACTCATAGGCTGGTAAAAAATGTAGTTTCTCCTACTAGCGTTGACGTTGAAAACGGATATGTCTTGTATTCACCACTGAACAATTCAATTTAAAAGTCTGTGAGAGTTTTAGAAACCAATGTATAATTTTCTTAACTTTCTCAGTGCTCTGATAATGAAAAAAGGCCTTCTTTGGCCAAATATTTTGGTTTTTATTTCATTTTTGTGTCGCTGTTGATCGACGTCTTCGCTTGACACATTTGCTGATAGTTGAGGTTGTTGTGATCACGAAGAGTGGATTTTAAATTTTTTTTCTGGATCTTCTAAAGTCCAGTGGTACCTTCCGGTAATGAGGCGACCGAACGACACTACAATACGCGAGACACGAGTGAACGAAAGCTTAGTTGGTATAGACTACTTTTAGTTGTCGAACACCGTTCTGATCTAAAGGCACTATAGCACTAAACTTTCACAGGTTATTGATATTTGTTCACTGGGCGCAAGTTTGTTCGTCTGTCCAGTAGAACTAAACGACAAATCAAATCACGCTAGAGGGCACTTTTGTTGTTGGCTATTTTTTGTGTTCTATTGCCATGAGATAGCCCTGCCAGAATATTTTTTTTCTCGTATCTAGTTTGGGTCGATTAAGATATCAATTGATTGTTAATTAACTAAGTTAATTGAGCCGAAAAACGATAATGCACTTGCATATTATCAATAACTTTCCTTTAGTTATAAACAAAATTGTACTCTTCTACCAGTTTTCATCTTCTATTTTTTTATGTTCAAATTCACTCAATTCAAAATTTATCTAAATTTTCCAATGAAACTGTTGTTTTTATTATTATTTTGCTTGAAATACCTTTTTTATTTTCAAACTACACCCATACAAATGAACTTGATTGTTTTTTATACCATTCCAAATAATATGCACAAAAATAATTTGTACTAGACATGTTTTTTATATGATAGTGTGTGGTTCTTATTTCCATATTTTACTGTTTGTTCGTGTAATTCCATGTAAGTCAAAAGCAAAAGTTAATTTCCATTTAATTGAGCTTTCATTTAAAATATCATTGATTTATATTTGAACATTAAATTTATGGAAAAAGTGCTTGCTCCAGTGACTAAAAAATAAAATTTGCATGAATATGAATTTTGACTAATTTCCTTTGAATTGTGTGCGAGTAAGTTAAGTCTGTTGCTCGATGATTTGTGTTTACAGTTTCAAAAATATTCTTTTTCCATTTTAATTTAATGAAATATATATGTACTTAAAATTTATTACAATGTACATTCATATGAACTTCGTTCAGATGGAAATTAAGTGATAGACGAAAATTTATTTTTGTATCAGTTTGTGGTAAAATGCCACTTTATATGAATAATATTTGTTGTAGACTAACAAATTCATGGACATTTTTATTGCAACTAGAACTAAAATATTGCTGAAATTTTATTTTACATACAAAATTAAACAAACACTCTCTATGTACAACCATAATTTGTTTGCAATTCATCAAAAATACATCAACTGTAAAAACACACTGATTTCAGTCGTTGTCGTTGTGAGAACAAACACAAAACTCTGTGTAATATTAAATGTTATCAGTCGAGCCTATCTAAGTGAGTTTGTATGAGTGCTTGTCTGATGTCTGTTTGGCTTTGGTTAAAATTTTTGTTGGTTTGTGACCTGATTTATTTATTTTTGCTTTGATTTTCCAATATTTATTATTTTATTTTTAAAACTTTACTAACGCAAACTCAAAACAACCTGTAACAAATGTTTTATTCTTTTCATTCCATTGCAAAACATGAAACGTATAAAGTTTTTTTTAAAATTGATTTACCTTTTTCTTAACAACAAATACGGTGAAATCTCTTGAGGGAAGATTTCTTAAATAAATAATGATTATTTTCGTTGTTTTGTGAAATTGATGAAAAAACATGATTATTTTTTGTATTGTTTGCATCATATCATAATTTTGAGTGTATCTTGCCAAAAAAAAAGAAAGAAAATCTTAAATAAAAATAACAAAAAAAAAAGTAATCTCACATAAGTAAGCAGCAAGAAAATTCGACACATCAGTTTAAGCCGGAAATTACTTCCTATATTTTAACATTCGACTAATTTCCTGTTTAACTGGTAAAAATTTAAAATTTACAGCATTTTCCTTTCAATATTTAATGGCAAAATATGTGAAATTTTCCATTTAACGTCTGTTTTAAAAGTAAAAATAAGAAAAAGTCTATTAATCCATATTATTTTATGTAACTCAAAAATAATAATACATATTTCATGCTTAGCGCTTAGAATTAAAATGAAGATCCTTTATTATTATTATTATTATTTGAGAGAGTATGCAAACAGAAAAACAAACACATAAAAATGATTTAAGCATATATTATTCTGTTGCTTTTGTTCAGATTTTTTTATTGTACTTCATAGTACTTAAATTTAAATTATTTTTTTTATATTTATTGTTTTTTATTAAGAAATGACGTGAAATACTCGAGAAATGTGCCTTCGTGAAAAGTTTTTGCTTTGTTTGAAAAAAAATTCTAACTCGAATTTAAAAATAAATGGTCTGCTTCTATAGTCCAGTGATTTAGCTTTCTGTTCTGAATGTCCTGGGTTCGATACTAGGAGCAGACAGAAAAAATCAAATAGTGCTGGAATCGTGATTTTTCTCCAGTTTGGATAAGTACAGCATGCAATCATAACAAAAATTATAAGACCTCGTAGACCTGAGGATCTAGGACGTGAAAATTCTCCGCACGACCATCTAAATGGTGTTTGTCAAGGAAAAAAAATATTACAAATTACGATGGCCTCGTGGTGTGGCCTCAAAAATCAGATCAGACCTTTCCCATTTCTAATTGAATTTTACTTTAAGATCCTTGAAAACTATGAACCTCATTTTATTCACTTACATTTTACAAAAATCCTAACATTCAGCA
>LN483507.1:0-124927 GCA_900002565.1 Culicoides sonorensis | reverse complement strand
GTCTCGGATGCCAGTTGACATTTTGGTATTTGTCTTGTTTAATCGTACGATCCCATAAACACAAAAAACAAGGGTTCTTGCAGTTTGCTTGTTTCAAACCCATTATGATGTTGATTAATTTGAAATCTACTATTACTCTCCAGTTGAACTCCTTGTAGTTGATCAGATTCAAGATTTCCTGCATATTTTCATACTTTTCTGGTAAACCTTGCGAGTACGCAACAGGAATGCTGGGCCATTTGTTTTCATTGTGTAGTAGGAGGGCTTTCAATGATTTAGTACTTCCATCGATTATTTATTATTATCGTATGTTACAATTAATACAATCATAAAACAATATCAAGACATTCAATCCAATTAATTGCTTCAGCGCTGCATGTGTGGAGTGCAGTTAGTCCACCTTGAAATTTTCTTTCATCACAATCTTCTAATATGTGAGCTGTAGTTTGTTCTGCGTACCCACACGTGCAAGAAGGGTCATCTTTAAAACGCCATTTGTGCATCAGATAATTACACCGTCCATGACCTGTTCTGAATCGATTAATTGTGGTCCACTGTCTTCTGGGTAGATCAAAACCGGGTACTTTCACTGTTGGATCTTCAATTAGGTGATTATTTGGTGGAGGATCATCAAACCAGTTTGCTTTCCACAATTCGTCCCCGTTCAAATCTTCATCCACCATCTCGTGGAAAATTGACTTTCTTGATTTCAATCGCTGTCGTGGAGGGTTGTTTAGCTCATAGAAGAGCAATGATTGATCTTGGTGGATGAATTTCCTATAGATTTTACGTGCGGTGACCTCTCGCCTTATTTTACTAGGAGTGATGTTTGATAATACTGGCAGCCATTTCAAGTTGGTAGATTTTAAACAACCAGTTACGATTCTCAATGCTTGGTTTAGCTGCA
Organism: Culicoides sonorensis; assembly: GCA_900002565.1. Lineage (NCBI taxonomy): Eukaryota > Metazoa > Arthropoda > Insecta > Diptera > Ceratopogonidae > Culicoides > Culicoides sonorensis. Next base: position 124,020 of record LN483507.1, on the reverse strand, counting down.
CATCGACTTTATGAGTATGAGTGCTGTTTTTCCATGCAGGGGCTACATACTCAGCGGGAGCGTAAACCAATGACAAAGTAGCTGTTCTGAGTGTCTGAGCAGAAGCACCCCAACCCGTGCCAGCCAGCTTTTGTATAATGTTGACCCTTGTGGCAAGTTTTTTGGACAGACTGGTGAGGTGCTCTTTGTATGATAGAGTTCTATCCAGCTTGAGTCCTAGATACACAGGATTTGGGTTATGTTTCAAGATCAAATCATCGAAGGTCACGTTGAGAGATTTAGCAGCATCACGATTGTTAAGATGAAAAACTGACACTTCAGACTTGAGTGGGTTAGGGGTAAGCCTCCAATCTTTGTAATATTTATTCATAACTTCTAGGTCATCCGTGAGTGTTTTTTCAAGTTCGGTGAAACTCCTTGATTCACATTTTAGCACTTCATCGTCAGCATATCGGATCTTCAAAGAGGTTGTTGGTGGTGAGTCGCTGGTGTATAAGTTAAAAAGTTTCGGAGCCAGCACCGAGCCTTGTGGAAGACCGTCATTTAGAATTTTCCACCTGCTAGTTTTGTCTCCCATGTGGACTCTGAATTTACGGTTACTCAGCATGGCATCCAACAGGTTGATCACTTTGATACACGGAATCACTTTAATGGCTTTGAGAAGCAAACCTTGCTTCCAAACCGTGTCGTAAGCTGCTGTGAGGTCTATTAGAGCAACACCTACTTTGTTACCACGCTGGAATGCCGATTCGATTCCTGTTGTCAATGTTAGCACTTGATCGGTGCAAGAACGACCTTGTCTGAAACCACCTTGCTCAATTGGGGTTGCATCGTCAATAGCAGGGCCGATACGGGCAAGCAGTAATCTCTCAAGTAGCTTAAAGACGATACTTAGCAAGGCAATCGGACGATAGTGGGACGCTTCATCACCAGACTTTCCAGGTTTCTGTATCGCAATGATCTTAGCTTGCTTGAACAATTTAGGCAGCTTGGCACTTTCAAGAATTTTGTTAAAAAAACATGTCAACCAGTTTTTGGCAACACTACCAAAATTTTTTAGGAATTCTGCGTACATGCCGTCGTACCCAGCTGCTTTACCTGATTTAATAGCTCTCAGTGCCTCATCTATCTCTTGTGCTGAAAAGTCTCTTGACACAACGGGGTTCGGTTTCAGTTGTTTCTTCAGCTGTCTTACCTGTGATTTTATCAATTTCAGTCTTTTTTTATCCATTGGGGCTTTTGAAAGCTTTAGCAGGCGACTTGCAACCTCATTTGGTGGGACTTTTGGTGTAAAATTGGTGGGTTTAGAATCAGTGCCTAGCCGTTTCAGGAGTTTCCATGCCTTTTGGCTTGAGTGAGTAAAGTCGAGATCACCTGTCATCTCATGCCAACGGTCTCTACGTTTTTCATTCAGGTGCTTAATGAGAAGATCGGCTGACTCTGTACTGTGATGGGTGCGGAAATCATTGTACAATTTAGTGCACTTTGCATCCCAGGTGGGAATGTACTCTGTTCTAAAACCCCTAGGTATGTGTTTTTTTGCTACCATTTTGACCAGATTAATAAAATGTTCGTAATTGTGTATAGTAGGATCCAACTGGCTGGTATTCAATTGTTTATCCAGGTCATCTTGAAAACCACTCCAGTTTGCCTTCCTAAAGTTCCATCTTGGCTTGGGGATTGATCTTATTAGTGGCACTTTAGTCCCATATTCGATAAGCACCGGCCTGTGTTGACTGTGCGGGAAATCATCTAAAACTGTTCTTGATACAGGGATTGGGCCTTCGTTACCCAAACCAATGGAAACAAAACACAAATCAGGTGAGTAGTCTTTCTGCCAGCGGGCTGATCTAAATGTGCCTCTATCTTTTGCATTGAAACATAACTCGTAGTTGTTTGCAGTCATCCATTCGAGCAAAGTATTTCCATTTTCATCATTATGCTCATAACCCCAAGCGGAGTTATGGCTATTAAAGTCACCTACATAAATAGCAGGGTGTGGTAATTGGGGTAAAACATTTGGAGACCATTGAGCTTGAGGGGGCTTATAGACATTTACAATGGCAGTCCCAGCAACTGTTGTGATGAGGGCGAAGAAATCATTATTAGAAATTTGACCGATCACTTGCACATTCTGTATGTCTGAGCGAACGTATGTTGCTATCCCATATTGAGCATGATGAACGGCACCAATACATGAATAACCGTGAATTTTACCTCTTCTTCTCAGCTCTTGATCGTCTTTTGTGTGTGTTTCTTGTAAACATGCTATAGAAACATCGTTTTGTGTGAGTATTTGTGACAGGATCTCGCACTTTGCGTTTGATATAGATTCGATGTTAAAGTGAACAATTTTCCCATTCTCTCCGAGAAAGCGATATTGTGTTTGTGTGGGTGAATTCGATGACATTTTGAAGAAAAAAATTATTTTACTTTTCAAATCAATTTTCTATTTATTATGTTGGTCAGGAAGTTGTCTTGATAAGATTCTATTAAAATATTAATTAAACTTGTTGCTGAGTTTAGATTAATCTCAATTTAATGCGAAAAACACAGTTAAAATGATATTAATGCAAGTAGACGTCGTGCACGTACTCAGCATCTACTCAATTTATGATGCGCCTCATAAACCAATTACAATTTATTAAAATTTATAGATAAACGCTGCCTACCTTCAAATGATTATTTCAACATCATTTCATTTCAATTGTATCATTCCTATCTATTCCATTTAAAAAAACACGAAAACAAAAGATAAAAAATAAATTTAAATGACAAAAAAAAAACAAAATTAGGGGAAAACTGACATTTAAAATACGAATAATGTCAGCTATAAGAAATGACTTGGAAATAAGATGTAAAAACTTTTTCAATTTTATCTTTTTCTTGAATACTTTTTTTTTCCTCTATTGATGATATTGTTGCTCATCTCGTGATATACAAATTTATTTGTCGCGATAAATGGAAATGAATTGTCTTGGATTTAATATTTTATTGTTGAGTTTTACTGATTTAAAGGTCACAAAAACTTTTCTTCAAATTTCCAAGCAAAAAATTGTATCAAAATTAAAATGATAGTAAAACTTAGAGTAAAATTTTATATTTGACATTAAAATATTTAAGTTTAATTATTACAATAATAATAATAATGAAATGAGAACGCACATAAATTTTTAATGAAATAAGGAACATTATTATTCAGAAAACTTAAAAGCGTAACAAACATTAAATAATAAAATGTAAGTAAATTAGATATGGCTCGACTTTTATTTAGTATATTAAATACTATTACAATACGAAAAGTACGAGGACAAAAGAAAAACTTTGGGAAATGAAAGTTTCTGTCTATGTATATCAAATACAATAGTGAAATATTTCTTTCTGCCTCCCAGATTCTTTTGTTACAATTATGTTTAAATTATTATAATATTTTGCTCGTGTAACAATTGGGTTGTAGGTTTTTTATTATTCATGACTCGTAGAACTGTGTTTTTTTTGTTATCATCATGAGAGACAACAAACCACAACAACAATAATAAATAAAAAATAATGGAATTGAATATTTTAAAATGAAAATCGACTTTAATGCAATTGAATGCCCTTTCATTGTATTTTAAATTAAATATTCGTTGATTTTGATAGTTTTATGTCCGTAGTTTTAACAAGGGCTATCGTCTGAGATTGCTAATAGTACGGTGCAGTGGTTAGCGTCTTGGACTATCAATCTTAAGGTTGGCAGTTCGATTCCCTCTCCGGCCATTTAACTTTACACTCTAAAAGGCCCCTTTTTCTGGCATTCAATTTGAGTTAAATGCTAGATAAAGGTGGTGACTGCTTGGGATGACAAGATAAAAGCTAAGTCCCTCGGATGATGATAACGGGTATGCACAATGAGCCTGACTGATGGCCTGAGTGTAGGCATAATAGCTGTCCTACAAATTTGATCCGCAGATTACTTCAATAAAAGTTTGAAGAACCTTTTTCAGCACCCTGTAAAGAAAATTATTTAAATAACTGATTTATCAGTCAATTCAATTCAAAAAAAACATACTTACACAATAAACGAGCAACAAAACATTTACACAATTCATTGCACTATAACCTCCATAACCGGCTCGCGTATTTTATACATAAACAAAAATATAAAAACATGAATATCAATTATTATCTATGATTAAAATCTAAACAAGTGGTATTGTGTGTACAATGAATACAAGTAACTTGGATGGCAAAATAAGGCTCGTTGTAAAGGGAAATAAAACATTAAACAATGGCACACACATACACTATTAGGCTCAGCTGTGAATGTTCTATTGTTTTTCCTGCTTTTTACACCATTTCCACTGTATATCCTTTTAAATAACACATACATTTATATTTACTTTGGTAATTATGGGATTACAATATAATAATATTTTAGTCACAGCAATAGTTAATTTATATATATAAAAAGTTGTATAAATGGACAACTACAGAATATTTTCCTCGCATTTTTTTTATTTTAACAGAACAACTCAATTCAGTGTTTTCTGTTCTATTTTCAATGTACCTCGCGTATTTTATTTAATGATTAATGGAATATAAAATATTTGATTTTTTTTGTTCCAACTTTTACGTTTTTCTACACAAAAAATGATGTAAATACGAGTATGTGTCAAGGCTATTTATAAAATTTAGCTTTAGACGTAAATTTAAATGATAAGTTGTAGCAAGTGAATGTTATTTGTACGAGAAATTAGGTTATTAATGATAAATATCTTGTCACGGTCGTCAATCAAATTTGACACACTCTATCAGTTGTGAACCCCTTTTATACTTTGAAATTATAATTAAGACTGGTACTTTTAAAGGAAAATTAATGTTAATAAAGGAAAATGCATAATCCATGGCCTGAAATTAATCACAGTAAAGTTTTCATTCAAATAGATTTACTTTAGATCAGATTAGATTTCTGCGGCGGTCTTCACAGAAGAGAGTCAGCACTTAGACTGTCAGACGGGTCCATTCTGCTTACACATTTATTATCATATCTAATGAAGAAGGAACCAAATCTAGAGAATCAACTAAAGTAATAAGAAGTCCACTAGAATTGGCTCAGTTCAGGAAAATGACCACACCTTCTCAGAAAGCTATGCAGAGCAGACACTTTTATGATGGAATCAATACTAGGGAAGTACTTACGTAGGGTGATACCACGCAATCTGGCATGATTGGGACATACACAAAGCAGATGTGCAGCAGTCTCCTCTTGTTCAGAGCAGCATTTGCACATTGGATCACTTGAGTCAGAATGATTAAGGTGAGAGTCTGGAGTAAAAGCAACCCTCACTGTAACACCCATGTGGATCGTTTCTGAAAAGTTGCGCTGGGACACAGCATTTTCCTTCCTGTTGTCATCTTCCTATCTTAGTTTTTCCAAAACTTATTTTACATTAGCTGTAAGAAAACCATCTCACAAAGAAAAACAAAAATCGATATTATTAAAAAAAGAAATCAACATAATTTTTGATAAACAAGAAGTTAAATCCGTCCAACACAATTTTCTACCATTACTTTTTATGATCAACCAACGAAATTTGTTTTATTCTGCATCAAAACTATATTTTCATCTTTATTGCTATAATTGTAACATTTCCTTATTATTTTTTTCACATTATAGCATTATCCCAAGCTCATACACCCAAGATTACGACGAAAAGGAAAATAATAATAATAATAATGAAATGATTGTGGCAATTGTTGACACCATATCAGTTATTATTATTGCCATTATTACATTGAGCTCAGAAAAAAAAAATATTATAAGAAAAGATTATTGCACTATATGTTCATATCATTACACATTTACCTTTTATGTGTGTGTCCATGTAACATCATTTTACTGCTGTAACAAAACCACATAAGAAAGATCAAGAAAAATGTAATTTGGATATGTGAAAAGAAAACAATTCTTCTATGTGTGTGTGTCTGTGTGTGTAATTGTATGTGACAAAATAAAATTAAATAACTTTTATTATTATATTGCATCAGAACAGTAGTTCAACTATGTCTCACCTTACACTATCTCAATGAAACCAATATGGTTTTGGTAGTTTGTTACAATACATATATCCAAGTAATAATAACAGTCAACGATATGATGCCAATTATTACTTCTGACACCTTTTAATGTCAGTCTCTTCTTACAATAAATATGTGTGAGTGAATAGCTCGAGGCAAGGTAAAATGTCTGATATTGGCATATTAAAAGAAGTCAAACATTATCATTTTCATATTGTGTGTCATAAATGGGATAAGAAAATTGACACGTTTTATGTGTGTGTGTTACTTTACTTTATATCCTTTAGTTATTTGACTTTATGTAAAATGTAATATGATAATATTGTGTAAATAATTTAAGATACATCTTTTTAAGAGTTGAGATGGAATTTTACACAATTCCTTCGAATATTATGAAATTTTCTTATATGTTTTAATTTTCATTGAATTGTTTCACATTTTTTCTTTAAATATGGAAAAAATTGTCCTTCAATGACTTTGTTTTGCGGATTCGTACCATCAATGACATTGTATCGCATGTCCAGCACTGCTATATCAATTTATTTGCTGATGATGTTTTACCATGGATCGACGCTGCAAATATAAATGATGCATAAGAAAAACTGAGCTGTGATTTTAAAAATATAAAAACTTTCTTGTGTATGTCAAAACTAAAATTAAATGTGAGAAAACTAAACTTATGACTATTGGTACAAATATGGAACATAACAGTTTTATGATTCATGGTGATAAGCTTGAATTAGTCAATGTAATGAAATATTTAGGAGTTATTATGGATAAGGAAGTAAAGTTGAAACAGAATGCAGAACATGTAACGAAAAAAAATTTCAAAAATGGTTGATTGTCTCAACAGAAACCGTAAAAAGATTCCAGCACCCATTTGATTAATGCTCTATAAATGCATGATCGGATCAAACATTCACTATTGTAGCTCCATACTGTACCTGAACAAAAGAGATCAAATTAACCAGCTACAAAAAGTGCAAAACAGGTTTCTAGAAATTATTACGTATGGAAACAGGTACAGTAGTGTACGACATATGCTGCAAGAGACGTGCTTAGAACGTGCAAAATATAAAAATATCAGCGGAAATAGGATTAAAATTCAAAATTTAATAATGAGACCCTTTTTCAATGTCTTTCAATTCAATTTTTTCTTTTTTGGCATTAAGTTAATATTTAAATATTTCTTATCTTATTTAATGCACCATCTCGATGTATTTACTCTTCAAGTTCATGCCTGTTCATGAAAAATATAAAACACAGGGTCGTTGACGTCTTAATCCAAAATTATATTATATGATTAAATTAAATTGAATAAAAAAGGAAACCAAAACAGATGAAATTTCTCGTTTTCATTCATTAAATCAAGACAAAAGGAAAACGACCTAAGTAAGCAAAGACAAAAATTAAAGAAATTCTGTCTTCCTTTTATTTTTGGTACCACTTTTGCTTTGAGTAGTATTGTTTCAAGTGTCACGTTTGTATCTCTTTCTTTTTATTATACCATTTCATCATCTCACGATCGATGAAACACATAAAATATGTTTCGTGCTAAGACTTATCTCCTTGTTACTCTTCAACTAAAGCTACCTATTGTATAAAAGTAAATTTAATCTTATATGTTTTTCAACCGGAAAAACTACTTTTACACCATAACACATGATGAAGACAAAAGGTAAATAAATTGGAATAACATTACGGGGATATTCAAGTGGGAAACCATTTTTTTTTTATTGAATTTCTATTCTCAAGTAATATTGAGTAAAAAAAATGCCTTGGGAATATTTTCAATCTATTTGAATGTTATTACAGTTTCAATAACGGTGTAGCACATCACCCAAAGTTTAATAATAACGGTGTTCATATGTGTATTGTGTGTTATAATAAGAAAATACACCTTTTTCTTTTCACTTTACACAATTCACATTCAGAAATTGCATGTTGAACCAGATAAAATTTAATCAATCTTGTTCAAACATCCCCCTATGCTTTTTTTATACTCATCTCTGCTCTTTTCTTCACATATTTTATTTAATATATCTCTGACATTCTATATAAAATTTTCATATGTGTTTGAACGATACAATAGATCATGAAAAAATAAACAAGTCATATATGCGCATTACATAAACAATGAAAAACATTGCACGTTCTCATTTTATCATATAATATGATTTTTCTTTTCTTTTTTTACTTGTATCTTCAAATAAGAATGAATGGCGTATATTTACCTATGTTTTATTTATTATGATAATGCATTAAAATAATATATTACATTATGAAGGTTTCTCATCTGATGCTCAAAATTTTAAAAAGAACTGATTTAATTGATAATTTTATCGTGATCAAAGATCAAAGACTCAACTTATTAAATTGGATCTCCCTGTTTAAATGTTTCAATGCAAAAAAATAGACTTTGTTTTTCTTTGTTTATCATTATTATCATAAAATAGTATATTTCATGTTTTTTTTTACACTAACCTTATTCTCGCCTGCTTCATGATATGCGATGCACACATTTTTGTTGTAAATAATGATACATATTATCTGCAGACTGTATGAAAAGCAGATATACAAAAAAACTACATCACGTCTATGGATATCATTTTCAGCATTATAATGTAAATTATGAACCGTTGTTTGCATATGTGTGAGCTTATTTTTTGTTTGTTTAACCATAAAATATTAAATAAAAAATTTTCATGTTTTATGCATTCTCTGATACCAGAAAAAAAAACCAGGAGTCGTTCAGCGTTTATGGAATACAGGTAAAATCTCCATAATTGCACATCTCTATACTTGCACAACCTCTATAATTAATACATGGTTGGTTGAGATATACTTGCACACTCTCTTTATTTGCTACAATTTTTTGGTCCCTTGAGACGTGCAATTATGGAGATTGTACCTGTATTTTAAATTGCTACATTTTTTGTGTGCTTATTTTTCAATTATATTTAAATATATGAGAAATTCATGCTAATCCTGACTTTTAAGTTATTGGAAGCAATCAGAAACAGATGAGGAGGATTTCATTTGTAATGAATTATTAAATTTCAATGTCTTGAGATACTTACTTGCTTACTTACGAAGCTAGATATACAACCAATTACTTAGTCAAAGGCTTTGACTCAAAGTCTGTTGAAGGGTTTGTTTCCAGTGCTCTCTAACTTGCGCCACCTGTTGCCAATTTTACACTCTTAACGTCCTCAGATTCGAATGGACGTTTTAGATCCACCTTGCTTAAGGTTGCCTTACACCTCAACGGGCATCCGGATCGTTTCGGAACAGGGTTGCTGGAGCTCGGCTGTGGTCCATTCGTGCTAAATGCCTAAAAACATAATTTTTTGTAAATTTTAAACGAAAATTTTACCTGTAGATCATGGTCGTCGATTTTGGATTAAACCCCCCTTTCATATTTCACATGATCTAATGCTACAAAATAAAAATTATAAACATAAAATATGGAAGGCCAATTACTTACATATTTCATTTTATAATTACCTCTTAACACGATTTTAATGATTGCGTCATATTTTTATACTGTAAAATACCGTAAAAATAAAAATAATTAAAAAAAGTAGCCCGAAAACGTTAGCAAAAAAAAATGTATTGTCTGAATGCACAAACACAAACACACAGAAAAACTGAGATAAAGAACTGCAGTAATTAAATTTTACAATGAAAAACACTCCTAATAGTTATTAAATTAACAACATTCTTTTTTCGTTAAAACACAGCCAAAGAAAACGTAAAATGTGATGTAAAATATGGTTAACAAAAGCGCATTCATGATGATTGAATTGAATTGAATTGCTGCAAAGAAGAAAGTATTATTTTACAGACAATTTCAATTCCTATAAAATTCACATTCCTTTGAAAACTGAGCTGAAATGCACAAAAAATATGAAAAGCCTGGAGAATATGAGAGTTGTGATAACATATAAAAAAGTAGATAATGAACATGAAAAATTATACGTAAAAGCAGACCAAAAGAAAGAAACACAGTGAAAAATTGTTACAATAATAATGAAAATATGACTGGTTCATTTTCAAAATAAATAAATGTAATATGAAAACAAAATGCAGACAAACACGTAAACGAAAGTTTTTTTTATTAATTTTCAACTCATATGTGAAAAAAATTTTATGTAATAAAAATATTTTAATTGAAAATAAAAATTAATATTTGTAGAAAGAAACATACCAGCGAAAATAATTAAGTAATTAAATGTTGAATGAAATTTTACGTTTCTGTTTTTCATTTTCGTAAAAAGAAAACACTGAAACCAAGACACTTTTTTATAGGAACCAATTTTTAATGCATCCCGAGCGCCATGCAACCCAGTGATTTTTCTTTTCTTTCCATTAAATAAAATTCACTCCATTTTTGAAATGAAAATACATTTCAAAGTTCACTGATAAACATTTCAAATGTAAAAGTTTTTCATCAAAACGCGCAAAACATTCAAAAAACAAATTCACGGTATTCATTTTGCTATAACATGACAAATATTTTAATGTGATTACCACGTGTCATAGGTATCATGAGATTTAAAAAAACAAAATAATATGTTAGATTAAAATAAAAAAAAAATATATATTCACTTTTCAAAGGTAATTTGACATGACATTAGTGACAAAATGCGTCCACTCCAGCTTTTAAAACATGACTTTAGAATTAAAAATGTAATTAAAATAAAAAAAAAAATTCGATAGACAAACAAGCAGATATATGGCTTAGGGGACTGATACAAAATTTTTCTTCAATCATACTCGTAATATGATAAAATAAAAATATAATATTTTAACCGTATATGCTTTAAGTTAACACAAATTTAGAGTTTTTTTATATAAATAAATTTAAGCGCATTTACATTCAATTTTGAAAGAATCTTAAAAATTGTGGGCTCATTCACCGTTCGTCCAATTAACCCATTGAAATAAGAATTGTAATTGTGATTGATTTTTTTCGTTAAATTAACGGATTGATTTTACTTCACGTTTTTAAATGAAGCCACCACGGTTAATCGAGCTTTGATACTGCACTAAAAATTTCATAAATCTGAAAATTTTAATTAAAGTACAAAACACTGGGCGGTTTAGAAAATTGGATTTCAATGGGACTCGTATCATTGAATGACTTTTTTTTAAGAAAATTCAAAATGGCGAACTTTTCAAAATGTTCAATATGACCGCCATTTTTCACAATGTCGATTTTTTTTTTAAAATTCCATCATTTTAAAAAATTTTGTCGATTTGAAAAGTTTTGCCATTTTGAAAAACCCGCTGTTTTGAAAAATTCGCCGTTTCGTTTGATCGTTTTCAGGCTCTAAACTCTGAGCCCAATCCCTGAGCCTAATCTCAGAGCTAATGAGTTAAAGTTTATTTTAGTAAACTTCTCCATACAGCAAAACAAATCATCAAATTTTTAAAAATTTTAAGCGTTTTTAATGGTTTTCAGGCTTTTAAGGCTCTAGAGCCCAATCCATGAGCCCAATCTCAAAACTAATGAGTTTTAACAACTCCTTATGACCTCTTTTTTACAAACTCCGACCTCTGGAAGTATAGAAGTCACTGTCAGAAATACTGACCTACAGAGTGACAGCAGACAAACCGCCTGTAATAGTGCATTTTACATTTGCACGGCAGACGGTTTTACTACTGACAGCAAACCCACCCAAAAAGAGCATTTTTTCCATGAAAATTGCAACTTGATTTTCTAGGAAAATAAAAAACAAAGGTTAATTAGAAAATGATGTTAATGTTGGATAAAGCGGTCCCAAAATTCACATCTGAATGCAAATTTTCATGGTAAATTCATCATTTTCTCATTATTTGACGTTGTGTCAGTTCTAATTTAAGTTGTACAGGAAACGAAAGTTTGATTTTTAAATTTATGCAACAAATATGTGATTTTACTTGGATTTAATAGAATATAAAAAGGTGATGAAATAAAAATTAAAATAAAAAAATTGAAGGACATATGAAAAAACACACCTTTTTTAATACTCATTCGCCTTGTGTTTCAAAGACCACGAGGAATCATGATGTAATGTTATATTCAACACTCAAGTGAGTGATATCAGAGCGTTTTTGAGGTGCACATTGTCTATATAAAATAGTATTTTGAATGAATGTAACACAGTTTATTACACTCACGGGATATTTTTGAAGCATCTACACCTAGTCTCACCAAAAGTATACTTATGTTATTGTTTAAACGTGTTTTCTCTGTATAATAATAAAAATTACGAAATGCATATATATACAGAGAAAAAAAATACACAACCCTTGAGGGCAACAAAAGGGTGGAAAACATTTACATATTATCATATTCGCCATGATGTAATTACACATTTCTCCTAATTATATGTGTGTTGTCTGTATATAATTTGTTTATGTGTGTGTGTGTGTGTGTGTGTGTTTTTATGTTAAAACAAACATTACTCTTGTGCTCTGCTTTAAACATAAATATGTCATTTAAAAAAGATGGAATACAAGCAAAACATAATGTGGAAAATGCTTTGGGGACTCATAGTAAAAAAAAAAATATTTACATTTATACATAAAGGTGATGACATAATCCGATCGATTTAGGTGAAGTTTCTGTTGAATAAATTTTACTGCAGGATTAAATTTTTTTTATTTTAATTCAAGGAAAAGAAAAAAAAACTTCTTTAAAGAGATGAAAATGAAACACTTTAAAATTATTTCAATGAAATATAATCATGAAAAAATTCAAACTTTTTTCGTTATTTTTTTTGTTATTCTTAGAAGAGTGAAAATGAAAAAAAAATGACATGATGATGAATGATACTTTTCCTTTTCAAAACTTTTGTCACACGTCTAACAAAAACCATGGCATAACATTCACTCTAAATCATGAAACCCCTTTAAACGAAACAGTGAGATAAAAAAAAGACAATTTTTCAATTTTCGTTACCTTTGCAATGAAAAAAAAATGATAGAATCCCTTACATTAGATAAGGCCTTTAAATTGTATATGGATTTAAAGATTTTAATCAAATTTTCTTTTACCATCAAAATTTGTTTTGAATTTGTTCGTTTTGATCTTGATTTAAAACCTCATGATAAATGAACAATTTCATCATATCAGCTCAGATGAGTTTTTTTTTTTATCGGAGAATTTCAAATGTAATTAGTTTCATTTTAAAAGTCATTGAGAAAAATTTACACATGCAGACAAATCAGTTTCATATGTAAATAAAAAAAAATTAAATAAATAAAACATGTTATTTGCTTTTTGTTCGAATTTTTTTTTTAATATAAATTTTATTGACATCATACATGAAAAGTATGAGTCAAAAAAAAATAATATTAAAAAATATTGTATTTCATTTTTTTTATCGTTTTCAATTGATTTAATATTCGGACCAATGTCCATTTATTTTTCCATTAATTTGTAAATGTTAAACCACATTGAATTTTTCTGAAGCACTTTGAATATTTTTTTTTTTGAAAAACACACAAATAATGAAATAATCTGATAACATTGAGCTTTTCTTCATTAAGACTCTTTTATTTTTTGGATTTTCAATGAAATTTTCCTCCTACTGTGTCATGTATTTTTTTTTTTTGGTGAAATCCAATCGAATACATAATGAAAGCCAAAGCCATACAACCATAAAAAATAAATAAATAAAATGAAAAAAAACCAGCTTAACCATATTTCGTTGTATTTAAAAATAATAATAATATATTTTTGATAGCCTATCAATAAAATATGTAATAATACAAGTTTTGTTGGAATTGGAAGTCAAAATGTGTATTTATTTATTTTTTTTATCATTATTTTATTGTATTTTATTATTGATTTAAAACAAAAAAAAGGGTTATCATTGTTTTAATAACTGATTCAATATAATATTAAAATGGCAATGATTTAATGAAATTTATTATTATTATTATTTATTTGTAAACGATGAATTTAAGGTTCACCAGACCAAATAACCTTGTTTGTTTGTGTAAATATTGTAAAAATAAAACAAAATTGAATATAAATGATATTTTTGATGTTTTTTTAAAGGTTGATGACGATTATATTGAATTTTCTTAACAGTTTGAGCTTTTTCTACTGCATCTCGGTAGAAAGTTTGCCTTACGTCACTCTGAGATGCTGAAGTCATTTGTTTTGACCGACAAACTCTTAACTCCAAATTTTTTAGCGCATTTCTTGAAAATGTCGGTTTGTGAGCAGTCGTGCTGTCCGTCCGTCCATTCGTCTGTGTGAAAATGGTCGACTAACCTAAAATGTTCGACTGATCCAAAATGGCTGACTGATCTACAATGGCGCCAATCATTTAAAAAAATATCGCAAGTTATTGAAAAATTTCGTTAAGCATTAAAAAATGTCGCCAATCATGAAAATGAAGTCGCCAATCATTTAAAAATGTTACCAATCAATTAAAAATGGTGCCAATCATTAAAAATTGTTGTCAATGATAGAAAAATCGCGCCAATAATTGAAAAAATTTCGCAAATAATTTTAAAATGTCGTCAATCATTGAAAACTGTCGCCTAACAAAATTGGCCGAATCCAAAAACGATATAATGCCCAAAAAACAATGAAAAAAATCCAAAAACGATATAAAATCCAATAAGAGATAAAAAAGGTATTTTCACCTTAACCCTTTCGGTCCTTTGTCCAATATATTGGACAAACTTTGAAGAATTTTTTAAAAATATTTCCTTGTTTTTTAAAAAAAAAATTCCGATGCCAATATTTCACTTAACATCTTGTCTCTTCAAAAAAAAATTGGCTCCCGAAATAACGGTGCCTATCAGACTGTAAATAAGCAATCTTATCAGTCATGTCTGTCATTTCCGTAAAAATTTAAGTAACGTAAATTTATGGGTCAAAAAAAATATTAAAAACCAATAATATTTAAGTGAGGATTTTTTTGGACATTCATTTAACCTTAGATTTTAAGAGTCAATCAACAATTAAATGAAAATCTTTCAGGTAAAAAAAATAAAAGCGAAAATATGTTTGTCCAATATATTGGACATCAGGACTCAAAGGTTGTGACTGTTTGTCCAATATATTGGACATGGGGACTCAAAGGTTGTAATTGTTGATTCATATGACAAAGAAAAATATGTTTTGTGAGAAAAAAAAAATGAATTAATATCCTTATATTATAATAGACATAACTTTTATATGCTTTTTCATTGAATTTATAAACCCAAATCCGTTGAATACTGGATTATAATATATTGCACAACAACCTTTGAGTCCCCATGTCCAATATATTGGACAAACAATTACAACCTTTGAGACCTGATGTCCAATATATTGGACATTCTGTTTAAAGATGAAGGATCACTACAAAAAATCTGTAAAAAATAATTTAACACCTTCTAACCCATATAAGTAAGAATTTATATTCAAAAAAAATCCAGGTCTTTTGGTTTAGGCTCAGGTCTGAAAGGGTTAATAACGATAAAACTCAAATTTGAAGATTGCATTAAAATAAGTCAGTGTTTAATTTTGGATAAAATTAGCGATTTCTTTTCATAGAAATGCGCTCGTGTATATTGTTCACCATCACGTTTTAATTTTTTTTTAATTTGCTCTAATAATTTACGCAGAATATTAAAAATTGATCAATATATTTTCAAATGATGACCTTTCTGATGAAATCAAAAAAAAAACAATATAAAGAATCGATCATTAAAACTAAAAATTAAAGTGATTCTCCCATTTCCTCAAATAATTTGAATCTTCAAACGTCAAAACATAAACAAGCATGAAATACATGTAAAACTTATCTCCTCTATCATTACCTAGATGCTTGCCTGTTTGATTGTTTTGTGGCTACTCTATCACACTTGGACAGATATGTAAATATGGGTTTCCTGAAAACATTTCCCTTTTTGTAACACAGGCAACAAATATCTTTCATTTCAAAATAGAACAAAAATAATTTAAACAAACTTTAAAACAGTAGAAATGAAATTAAACAAAAATTTTAAGGGAGACACAGAATGATGATAGGCATTTTATATATAAGTGTTGACATAAAAGTGGCGACAATATTTTACTTTTAGTCATTACCTCTTTTACTGTTGTATGTTTGTATATATATATATGAATGTGGTTTCCTTATTGCATATATACCATTTACATGTAGATTTTTGTTCTGTAATATGGTTCAGTTGGAATTTTAGTCGTCTTTAATTTTTGTGCAAATAATAAAATTTTATAGTTAAACACAGAACATTTGAGAGGTACATCTAGAATTTTCTATTATTATAACAAACATACATTCCAACAGTCATTGCTAGATTGTGGGTTTCAATTCTCCTTATTTACGTTTCAAAAACTGTGTGGAATGTGATGAAACTTAAAATGGTAAAGGCAGAATATTGAAGTTTTTTATACTTGGTTTACTCAAAACATTACACAAATAAACACATGTGATGTTTTGTTGTAACATAGTGGCCGAACTATAAACTTACATATAGCGTGTCTAGAATGTGGGTTATGTGGCTTTGCAGCATCATGGTATGCGTCTGTTCATATTAAATTACATGGTAATGAATATAAATTTTGATTGTTAATTGCAATTGGGAACGTTTCGCTTTAAATGTAAATTTTTGAGTATTTTTCTTTTTCATTAACACAAATGCGGGGTGCTTTGTGAAGTGTTTTCACATTACAGTGTGTAGCTCTCTTTCAAATTAGCTTATTTTTTTATAATTTTCATTTATTTTACACATTCATCCCAAATAACGAAAAATATTTACTTTAAATATGGAAATGAACAAAAAAAACCATAAATTACAGATAGACAGACAACATCCCGGAAATTCAGATCATTGAACCACCCAAATTCAATTTCCTCAAATTGATTGTTTGTATCACACAGATAACATCCAACTACACAGAGATAATTTTCTCGACTATTTACTTATTTATTAATAAATTTAATCCCGTTTACAAATTCAATTTTGATTTGCAATTGTGATAAAGCTGTGTGTGGATACAAAACAAATATTAATTTTATCAAGATACCGGTTTAATGACGGTGTTATATATTTATATTTTGTAACCAATATTGTTGTTAAATTATTTACTTCCTGATTATTTTTTTTTTACAATTTCTGGTAAAAATGGAAAATTTTCGAGGAAAATAAAAAAAAAATTTATAAACATTTTTTGTCATTTTAAATTCAGTAGGATAAGTCGATCTTATTTTATAATATGAATGAAAGAAAAAAAATGAATCAAGATAATGCTTTATCAATTTTTTTTTATTCCTTTTCATTGAATAGAATGGGAATTATTATTATCTATGGATCATCTCTTTTTTAATAAAAAAGAAA
Organism: Culicoides sonorensis; assembly: GCA_900002565.1. Taxonomy (NCBI): domain Eukaryota; kingdom Metazoa; phylum Arthropoda; class Insecta; order Diptera; family Ceratopogonidae; genus Culicoides; species Culicoides sonorensis. The sequence continues at coordinate 106,605 of LN483507.1, read as the reverse complement.
AGAAAAATGTTATTATTATTTGTTGTTAAATAAACGCCTTTAGCAAAACACTTTAAGAGAATCGTTTTTACTCGTTTTTTATATAAAAAATTGTTCAGTCCTGTTTATTTTTTTTCAATTTTAAGTGATTTTATATTCTCTGTGTTTTGGCTTTGCTTTTAGTTGAACTTAAAATACAAATACAATTAAATTTATATGCAAGCTTTTCAGGTGACTTAGATTGACATGAAAAAGGCTCCACTACGGGCTCAATGGGTCCTGTTGTGGATACTGAAAAAATAATAAAATTTCTACAGAGTGCCTGTAGCAGAGGAACGGAAACCGAGTTATCCTATTAATTCCTCTAAAATGCTCAAATCTTCCTTAGATTTCAAAATCAATTTTGGTCGATTACCTTCAAAATCCTGAGGATCTGGGTATTTTATTTATTTATTTCATTATTTTGTGTGTCGCCTCAGTGATCTTACGATCCTTAAGTTAGGTGACAATCAGTATATCCAGTTCGACTAGCAGTTATGTTATGTTATGATAGCGTACTAGCCAGGAATCGAACGCAGATTCCCAAGATCACCTCAGCCACTTTATATCTTTGGGCTTTTTTTAATGCTCATACATTATTCTGTATGTACTAGTCTTGTCTTATCCTAATTAATGTGCATTCTGTCTTTTTCTCGAATAGTAATAGTACTATGGATGATTCAGACATATGACAATCTTATGTAGCGTACTTTTGGTAGGTGGTCACCCATCCAAACACGAGCACCATTTACAGCTGCTTAACCTAGTCGAACGAACAACTGTATGCTAAACCACTGTACCAATGGTACGCTTTAGTAGTTTAGGTTGTCTTACATTTGAGAGGCCGATCAAGCACTGGTTGCCCAGTTGCCTGTGGTTGGTTTTAAATCAGCAGTAAATTAGTTTGTGTTCGATTATCCAGTTAGTGAGTAATGCTTTAAATTTGTTGATATCAGTAAGAGAATCTGGAATCATGTTGTAGTAGATTGTTGAGTTATTTCGGATACTTTCCAAGCCATATTTTGTTATTTTGATTCATAGAAATTGTACTTTCTTTTGCTTTCGTTATTTATTGTTCATTGAGTGAGTTATTTGTTGGAAATTTAAGTTATGATGAATTAAGTTGTTGAGACATTGATAGATTTAATATAGATTGATTTCAGTGGAAGTATTCATTTTGCAGTATTCTTGTAAAGTCTTTCAGTAGGATGCAGCAAAGGAACTTTATACACGCATTTAAGTGCTCTATTTTGAAGAGTAAATACTCTCTTCATTGATGTTTTTATTGCTGAGCCCCAAACATTAATTAAATAACTCAGTTTGCTGTGGATAATGCTGTGGTATAGAGTTTTCAAGGCTTCTGGTTCCAGTCTTTGTTTACAATCACAAATACCACTTTAACTCAATTTTAGTTAAAGGCTAAATAAAAGTAGCGACTCTTTCTCTCTCTCACCCCTAGTCTTGTTCAAAAAGATACCAATATTCCAAATTGTATGCTTAGCCAGCCAGCCTGTTAACCTGAAAATAAAAGTTATGGAAAAGGTAATAATTTTTAAAATAAGTTAAAAGCATTATCTAGTTCAAAAAGTTATTAATTTTTACATTATTATTAAATTATCACAATAATAAAAATACAACAAAAAAAAAAACAATTTAAAACTTGTATCGCTTTTTATCACGAAATAAATAATTACCACTTTTCCTATTTTAATATTTCACATTTACATTAAACAACCTGATTATTATTTTTTATTTTATTTTAATATTTTTTTTAGAATCACAAATTGTATCATATCAAAAAGTTACATAAAAAAAATGAATGTTTATTGAGATAAAAAAGAAAACAATTAAATTTTCATATCGATTATTGTTATTATAAAGTCTATTATAATCCACATTATACATGTATTACAACATTTTGAGGTCTATTGTGTTTAAAATTGTGTGTATTTTTTTTAATAATAATAATAATATTGTAAAATTTTAGCACAATACGTACCAGGTTTTTCATTTAATATTAAAAATAGTGAAAATACAAAAAACTTTGCTTATTTATGAGCGCATTGCATATAAACACCAACTATTCATTTATGTTATGTTGTCATGTCATTCGAAGAGAAAGAACTTTAAACGAACACAGTGATTTACAGTCCTCTTGCCTTCCTTTTGTTGTATATCCAAGACATGCTAACATACATGTTGATATTGTTATTGTTGTTATTATTTTATGTATATTTTGGTTTTAATTGCACTACTTAATTACAAAATGTTGCGTTTTTTTCTGCAAAACTATTATAATTAGTTGAAAAACTCATGTGAAATGTGAATTTAGAACAAACATGCATAAGGCAGGACGAGTAACCTTGCATACATATAAATTTGTATGTGTGTGTGTGTATTGCAATTGAAAATGTAAAAAAAAGTTGTTTTGAAAAAAAAATTATAATAATAACAATAATATTAAAAGAGGGCTTTTCTATTTATTTCTAGTTTGTTGATTTTTGTTAATAAACGCTTGTTTGCTGATGCCCATAAAAGTATGCAATATTCAAAAGTACACAAACATATGCACACACACACACATGAATATTTATTAATTTTTTTATTAAATTCAAATTTAAATGCAAGCTATGCTCTTTGCATAATAATTCTAATAACAAGTATTTTGCAATTTATTTATTTATTTATTTACAAACATCATGATAATGATGTTGGTTTGATGACGATTAAAACGATAAAATGTGAATATTTCAATGTAAATCGAATTTCATTTGATAATTTTTTAAGTTCAATATAACACATAATTCGTGGATGACCCCCACTCAAGCAAGACCATTATCACAGTTTTATTGGCTCTGAAGCAAATAAAGAGTGAATTGAAAAAAAAAATTAAATTTATTCATAACATTCATATAAATGGGTTTTTGAAATGAAATGCAAATAATAATAAATAGAATTATTAATAAAAAAATAAAAAATATATATTCGTTGCTCGTTTTCAAACGATATATGACAAGTAAAGCGTAATTAAAAATATGTTTTTTTTTTTCATTTAAACATGTTTGACTTTTATGAAAATCAAAGTTCAAAAGAATTTTGATTAAAACTGCTGATACAGCGAAAAATAAAAGCATTTGAATATATTTTATTGCTTTTTAATGACGATAAATAAAATTTATTGGCCGTTTATAGTCCTCATTTTTTTTAAACAAATTCCTATCACAGTTTAATTCAATAAATTCAGTCACTAAATTAAGCCCTCTCATGATTCCGATCTGCGTATCTTCTGGTCGAATAGAATTTCGAATGAGGAACCGCTGAGAAAAACCGAGATAAATATGGAGATACGTAGAAGAAAATTTGGTTATATTGGGCATACCTTACGAAAAAACCCTTCAGAAGTTCGCATCAGGTCCTTGTATACAATCCACGAGGTAGCCGTAAAATAGATCGACCAAGGAACATTTAGCGACGCTCCACACTCTCTGATGCCAACTCGGCCACATCTGCTTGTAATTAAGGTTCAAATAATCACGAAGTACGGCAGGCAGGAATCTTTTGTGAACTTTCTCCATTTGTGTGTTGAAAAGTTAATAATGAGGCGACCAGATCACACTACAATACTTCAATACAGATTTACGTTTCAATGAGACAAATTTTATTCCTTTGATTTAAAAACTAATGTAGTATTAAAAGATCATTATAAAATTAAAAAAAAAAATGATAATTATTTCATTAAATCAATAATTTTAATTTTTTTAATTCAATTACCTCATTTCTTCATTTATTAAATTTCCACACACACACACAAACACGTTATATAATTAAATATCCAATATTATAAGCCTTAATTAAAGCTCAACTATTCAATTATATATAAAATAATAATAATAATAATATTTGAATCCTTTTATTACCCTCATTAATGTTTTATATGGTAGGGCTAAACGTGTCATCACTTTATAAATATCAAGCTCTCACACACACATACATCGGAATTTTATTTTTAAACGTGCTAAAATAAAATAAAATAAAATAAAATGATCCAAACTAAATAAAATTTTGTGCAACTCACACACAAACACACACACACTGACACAATGGATATAAATAAATTAAATAATTGATTGAGCTTTAATTAAATATTTATGCACTTATCTGTCGTTGTTTTTTCATACAATACAATTTTTTTTTTATTTTACACAAAAATAGGCATAATAAAGCAGGGGGACACAATTGAATGCAATAATTATTTAAATATTTATTATTTGCTTCATTTATATATTTATTATAAAATTCTTCTGTCTCACTCTTTTTTATTTCATCTGATATGCATTTCGATATATAATGATGCTGTTGATAAGGATGATTGAGCTGACATGATTTTAATCATCGAAAACACAAACACACACACACACAATGAGAGTTTTGTTTTAATTGTGTATTGTATGGACTAATTATTTTTGCCCTGGTCACACGCTTGTCAGTGTTAAACAAAAATAATAATAAAATAAAACAATATTATATTATTAAATACATATATTTTATATTTAAATTATAGTTAAATAGAAGTTTGATCGACAAATATATAAATTTATTCAATTAGAATTTATATTGGTGTGTAATTGGATTTGGTGCGTGATTTAAAAAATTTTAATTTCACACCCATACAAAATGAAAAAGATTTTGAGTAAATATTTTTGGTAATTAATAAAGACCGTGTTCAAATTGGTATTTGAAACGAGTCATATGTAAGATGTGTCACAAAAGACATGTGTAAGGTCCTCAAGAAAATTCCATAAGACATTCTTTAGCAAAACTACATTGAATTTGTCAGGTGCCAGAATTTTCATCAATGACTTGGCTTTCAAACATTGACTTGACTCTCTGGCATATGACGAGCTGATTTAAGCAAACTACTTTACTGAATCCGATTTCAATCAAATGGATTACGGTCCAGTTCCACGGTTTCTATTTCTGTTGGAACGTAACCTTTTGCTGATAACGTTGCATTAGGCCTTTCCATGTCTCTTTTAGTCTGTCTCTTTTCACTGTTCTGCTATTGTTCATATTTATTGCTTCAACAACAAGGTGTTCCTCAGTCCTCCTCTTAACATGACCATACCACCGTAATTATTTAATTTCAAATGTTTTGTCTATGGGCTTAGTGATTTTTAGGCTCAACCTTACATGATTGGTTTTAACATGATCAACTCATCCTCACCATTTTGTTTTCCGTAGTTGTGAGTTTTACTTGTCATCTTTGCATTGACTGTCCAACACTCTGTAGCATAGAATAGTGCTGGTCGAACAATTGAGTTGAAGAGTCGTCCTTTCAACTTCATTGGCATTTTTGTGTCAGAAAAGATCTAGGAATTTTGCTGCTACTCCAACCATGCTGTGTTGACACTATGGTTAACATCCGCACTACAAGAACCATCTTTAAGATCCCAGACTGATCCCAGATACTTAAAATCATTACAATTTTTAATGAGTAACCGTCCACATATCAATCAGGCGATGGTTCAGATTAATTTTTAAGTTCTGAAATACTGAAAACTTTTATTTTATTCTATTTAAATTAAAATTATTCATTTTACTAAAAAAAAATTATTTTCTTTTCTCTTTCCAGGTACGTATTAAAAAAAATTATCATATTCATATTGATCTTTCAAAAGCAACAGATTCAGGTTTGAAATTATCCTGCTTATCTTTTTATAATGAGATCAGCCAATTTAGTCAACTCAGCTTTAAATTTAAGTGTTATCTTTGAATTTCTTCATTAAAATACCCAAATTTTAAATGAAAAAGTTTTTTTTTTAATTTTTTTATCATCTAAAATCTAAATTACTTTTTGCATATTTATTATTTAATTTTTCTTTAATTTGGTTTTCCATTTTCCTAAAACGAAAAATAAAAAACAAATAAAAATCTTAATATCCAAAAAAAAACTTACCCCTTTTCTGCAGGTGTAATGACATTTTTTCCTCATTCACATTAAATTACTTTACTTTACCTTCTTGAATATCTTTTGGATTATATTAAACGGAAAAACATTTTAACTTCTTTCTTTTTTTTTCTTTATATCTCATTCAAAAAGTTAAAATAAATATGTTTTACTCTGAAATTTCTTTATCATTATAATATTTGACCTTTTTTTTCCATCTCAATATTTGGCATAAGAAATAAAGTTTTTTTTTTTATTTTTTTGCATTAAATTTACGTGTATCGTATCATCATGATCATCATAATTTGGTATTTTATATGATGATAGTTATTTGTGTATCCCTATTTTTAAAACCGGAAAATCGTATAAAAAAATCTACATGATTAGATACAAAATTATTTCTATAATGTTGAACATGTAACATAATATAAGAATATTGAGGAAAAAGGATAATCATTTGATATCTTTATTTAAAAATCAGTGTCCTCTCTCTTACAGACCATACATGATTTTTGCCATTTTTTTGAGAAAACCACTTAATCTATGCCAAGCTTGAAAATATTTTTTATTTGATATTAAAAGACATGAAAAGTTGTATAATGATGATATAGTTTCCTGTTATTATGAAGATGGCATGATAATAGTAATAATATTAATGTAATATTTGAAAAAATAAGCAATAATATTACAATAGTTTCCTTGTTATAACAAAATATTCGATCTCTTGAAAAATATTTCCGACAATTTATTTTAGAGCATTTTTCACTTGAATGTGAAAATAAACTGATATTCTTTTGATAAGTGATTTACTTTGCAAACGAGATTCAGTGCTTGGCACTGACTCACTGTGTCTTCGTATTGAACTGAGGGCGATTTTCGTGGCATTTTCAATTCACAGATTCACGATACTTTCTTACTTAGTTTACTTTACGTCTTGTCCTTCCTCAGGGAGTCCAGACTGTCCTCATGTTGAGCAAAGGCGATTTACAAAATGTCTCCATCTAGAAAGTCGGATTGCAATTTGTTTCAGTTCCTCCAGGTTGTTAAATTGTGCCTCATTTGTCTCTCTGACCAAGTTGACATCAGAGAGTGTGGAGCGTCGCCAGCTGTTTCTTGGTCGACCTTTTTTACCGCTACCTTGTGGATTGTATACAAGAGCCTGGTGACAAACTTCTGAAGAGTCTTTTCGTAAGGTATGCACAATATAACCAAATTTTCTTCTACGTATCTCCAAATTTATGTTTTGCATCTTGGCTTTTCCCAGCAGTTCCTCATTCTCCATGAGAAATTTTTTTTTTGGATTTTTGATCAAAAATGACGATTTACTTACTGAAAATACTTAAATTTTCATGAATCTTAAGGTCAATCACACATCTATTGCCTAATTTTTCAAGAAAAAAAAGTTATATCATCATTATTCTGTTTTCTGTTTTTTTCTCCGAACATTCATTGTTACATGTCACATGTTCACATATTCAGGATATAAAATAAACATAAAAATGGATGAAAAAAGGAAATTTCGTAGACATAAAATTCTGCATGTACATCAACAACATCTCTATCAAAACATTAATCGAATTTAGCAGAAAAATGTCGACAATCATTTCTTCTGCTCTCATTATTTTTGTACAAGAATTGCCTTTCTTATGCTCTCATACTTTTACATAACAATGATACGACAAGAGTCACAATCTATAATAAAAAAATATAAAATAAAATAACATACGATATAGCAAAAAAAAAACTTATCTTTTTATAATGTTTTTTCAATATCATTTTATTGCATTGTCATTTTATTTTTGTACATATCGATGAAATGTTTTTTTTTGTTGAAAGTTGTAGTAAAACTACGTAATAATATTTTATGATATTCCATTAAAAATTCATTCAACAAGAAACAACGGCTAAATTTATCGATTTTCTCGTTTTTTTTTGTTAAGCTAATAAAGGAAAATTTTAGTTTGAGCATAACATAACATATAAATTGCCTGAAAAAGGCTTCTCAAGGACACACATAAATTTAAATGAGATAATGTTATAAAATTTATATTCACAAGATGTTGCGCGGCACTTATGATATTGAAAGCAATGATGTCCGCGTTTGTCATTTGCTGGTCGTTTGTCTAATTAAAAAAAACTACGAAAGCGAGATGAAACAGAGAAGTGTGACATTAATAAATAGCATGGCGCGCTTGAAAATTTTGAACAAAGTATCTCTGTGATAATAATAATTAAAATGATAATCATAAATCTAAGTTATTGCAAATTATTACGTTCTTTTATATGTTTGTATGTTGAAGGATGAATATATACATTTGTCGTTCCTAATTTTAATGATGATGCATAGACCTTGTTTGAATATTAATTCACTAATCATAATTTATTATTATTGAATTGAAATTAAGATGAATGCTTTGAACAAACACACACACACACTTCAAATGAGAAATTGTTATCTGGAAATCTCATACAGTTATGATATAATCACATTTAACACGTGTATCCATAGAAATATATCAACTATTTGATTATTCAAAGCAATTAAGATGTACAAAGGAGAATGAATTAATTAAGAGGTGTAACAAGATTTATTAATTAAGGTAAATGTAGAAGAAAAATTCTGTATGATCTTATTTTAATCAAAGTGATTATGATATTAACGGAAATACAAAAAAAAAATGTCGTTAAAGGAGACGTCTGGCTTCCTCTTCCAATAATTTATATAAAAGTGCAAAAAGAACAACGAGGATGAGAAAATTAAAGCCAAATTTTCCAACAATACCTGCTTAAATTCAATCTGATTGATAGTCATCTCACATTCAAGACATTATAAAATTTGTCCTTCATTTATTTCTAAGTGTGTTTCTTGTTCTTCCTTCTTGAACAATAATAATAACAATAACAGGCAAACAAAAAATATAAAATAATAAAGTATCTACAATTTATTAAATAAAATTGAGACGCGACAAAAATTTATCATTAACTACAAAAATGCTCTATTTGTACTTGTAATAATAATAACAATAACAAAATTATTGTATAAAGTAAGGAAAAAGACACAGAAGCACATTCGTACACTACATTTTACAATGTAAACGTACAAAAATAACATTTTTTTTTGTTCATCGTCGTCGTCGTCGTTGTCCTCGAAACCAAAATGATGATGATGATGATGACAAAATATGTCTGTGTGTGTGTGTGTGTGTTTTGCAGTGAATAAAAAGGCAAACTTGGTGTATTGTCTGTGTCTAATGTAGTTGAAATAATTTACTTTTTATGACTAGATTTTTTGTTTGAAACACAATGTGTAACTATATCGTGGCTTTTGTTAAAATACAGGTCACACAATTTCATTGTAATAACAATAAGATACAAGAATTTAATAATAAATACAATGAAGGTTTTTTAAGAAAATTAAGGGGGGAGACAGTGGAGTGTCGGAGGTGTTTTTCTATGAATCATTTGATAGACCTTTAGTAACGTTCAGAAAATGTTCAGTCGATCGAATATGAAACATGATAAATTTTAGCCACTGGGCGATTTAGAAAAGTGCATTTCGATAGGAGCTGGGAAAATTTAAAAAATCCGCCATTTTGAACATTTTAATTCATTTAAAAAAACCGCCATTTTGAGCTTTTTTGATGAATTCCACCATTTTGAATTTTAAAAAGAATTCTGGAAAATTTTTAAAATAAAAAATTCCCCCATTTTGAAAAATTTTCAAAACACTAAATCAAAAAATTTCCGAAAAATTAGAAATTTTGAGAAAATTTTGGATTTTGGGCTTCTGATAGTTTTCAGGCTCTGGAGCCCATCCCGTGAGACCAATTTCAAAGATAATGAATTAAAGTTCATTTTAATATGTTCCTCTTTCCGAAAAACAAAATCAGCAATTTTTCAAAATTTTGAACCTGATTTTTTAAAACTGATTTTTGTGAACCCTCAAAAAATGTCAAATTTAAAAAAAAAGGTGGAAATTTCCAGGAAAACATACCAATTCGGGAAAACTTACGAAAACAAAGAACTTTTCAAATTGCAACGGTTAAATTTCACAAATTTAATTTCCCAATCCTTATACACGAAAAAAAAATTTAATCAAATCAAAAACTGTTAAAACTCCACTACCTCAATATTTCATTTGGCAAATTGCTTAAGATATTATATGACACTTTTACATGGTGTTACATCGATATATTTCCTGTAAAAAAAAAGGAAAAAAGAAGAAGAAATTCAATTCAATTTATTACACATCAGAAGTGTGTTTGGAATAATAATAACAATAAAAGCATGACAAATGTAGAGCTGATGCTCCTCGACTAAAGGAAACAAACACACACAAAGACACATCACTTAACCATAATGAGAAATAATAAAAGAGAATCGATCAATCGATGAGTAAAAAATATATTTATTATATAAAAGAGGTGTCTGTTGCAATGATATTGATGTGAAAATTCCTCGCATTTAAAGAATAAAAGTGTATCGTAATTGTTCACACAAAGAATGTAAAAAAGTCAAGATAATTTATCATCAAAGAAAAAATTGTTGACAACATTCTGTAAAATAAAATGAAATAAAGTAAAATATAAAATAACAACAACGCAACAATTTCAATTTACGTCTTTTATGTTAAAGCGATATACATTTTTCACCAACATGATTGCTTAATTTTGTTGAAAACCATAATTGTGGCATAAAACCACCAGAAATTTTGTTTACTTGAGTTTTCAAAGGGAAAATTCATGATACATTTTCCTTTGTACATTGTGTATTTGTGTGTGTGTGTGTATGTTGAAATGTATTGTGAACAAAGCATTAATCAATCAAATTCCCTTCTCTTGTCTAAAACTTCTCGTCATGTCTTTAAAACCCTTGTTGAATGAGTGATTACTTGGCACACGTTTTACATTTAAAAATTGAAAGTAAGTTATTTAGGTGGATTTCAATTAGTTTTTTAGCGCACAACCACAAATATTTCATCAAATTCTGTCTGTGAATTTTTTCTTGAAATTTAACTTCAAATCAGTTAGTCTTCAATTTATGGTTTCATTTGTTCAATTTAAATCAAACAAAGACTTCATTAAAAATATTTTGTAATTTAATCAGACTTTCTTTTCAATTATCTTTCATGACTTTCAATTACTTATAACATTTCACTTTATTTTTTGAAGTTACTCAAGTGAGCACTAACATAATTTGATATAAATTTTTGTAAGAATTATAAATGTAAAATAAATGAGAAAAACTAATCACTGTGCGGATTAGAAAAGTGCATTTCGATGGGACTCGATTCATCGAGTAAAATTAAGTTTTATTTTTAAATATAAATTAATTTAGAAAAAAATTCCGCACCATTTTGAATTTTTTAGAAAATTTTGTCATTTTGAAGGCTCTATAGTCTGAAAACCGTTAAAAACGATTAAACATTTTAAAAACCTTCTTCCGAATTTCCCCAAAATGTCCGATTTTTCAAAAAAGGTTAAAAAATTCCATTATTAGAATTTTTTTGAAAATTTTGCCATTTTGAAAAGTTCTGCCATTTTGGAAAATTTTAAAAAATTCAACCAGTTTGAAATTTTTATATAAATTCCGCCATTATTAGAGTTTTTCAAAATTTTCTGTATTTTATAATATTCCCGAGTTTTAAAAAATCTCGTCATTTTGAAAAATTCAAAATGGTGAAATATTTTAAAATAGCGGATTTTTCAAAATTCTGAAGTTTTTTATATGAAAAATCGGACATTTTAGGGAAATTCGGAAGCAGTTTTTAAAATATTTAACGGTTTTCAGGCTATGGAGGCTTTGGAGTTCAATTTCAAAGCTAATCAGTTTAAAATCACCCTTATAAGTTTCAGACTAATGGACCTGCGGAGTTACCGAATGACGGCGGGCAAATCGTCTGTAATAGTGATTATTTTTTCATACGAAATGCACTTAAAATGAGTGTGTCATGATATGATTCCTTTAATATTAAACAACAATTTACATTTCGTATAAGCAGCATGATATTTTTTAAAACGAAGCTAAGAATGAATTTTCAATGTTATTCTTTCTCATTTTTTAACCTCAATTTAAGCCTGTTGTTGTTCCTTCTTTTTTACATTTTATTTTATTATGGTGTTTTAGTGAAAGCATGAAAACAAATTCCATACAACGTTGAATATGAAATTTTCTCTTTTTAAAAGAAAGTGCTTTCGCTGTCACCACAAATTTCCTGATTTGATTACTTGTGAAACGTCATCGTTCGACGTAGCTTGTTGTTGTTGTTGTTATAATTTTTGATAATGGTGATGCAAATAAAATTAAAATAAAAATTATATGAAGGGAAGTTTATAAATATTATTTTATTGAATACAAGAGAGCACTGGTGGCAGGGGCAGATTGAAACTTATTTACGGCACTGGCATTCTGTATGATTTTCTTTGAAATTTACGCTAAATATAACTTTTACAAGACGATCGACTGCGGCCTCTCTTGCATTTGCCAGATTGCCCGTATGGCCAATCCATCACTGAAGAGTGCGTAGCATCGTTTCTCAAATTGGTTTTCTCATTTGTTCAAAGTCACGGAATTTGTTTCAAGATTACTTTTCCCAAATTCAAAAAAAAAAATAACAAAAATACCGGCATATATAAAGATTCTGTTGGTATCGACACGTATTTCCGTTAACCACGATCTCTACTTAAAATGATCTTGTAAATTGTGTTAAAATCTTTCAGATGCGACAAATCAACGACATGACTTCACACTTTTACTTGACTTGTTTGCTGCTGTGCCACTTTAACATAAATATATTTTGACACATTTTCCCTTGAGGTGCCATTAAAATACACACACACATTTCATTCTCCAAGTCTTTATATGATGATCCCCTTTTTCTTTTCTTAAATATCACTTCACAATATTGAATGATTGGCTAAAAAGGAAATAAGTACAAAAAAAATTATAAATAGGGATATTTTACTCTCATTCTCATCCTTATAAATCAATCAAAATCCATCAAAAGATAAATGTCGATATCACGAGTCACATAATGACAATATTATGAACACACACAAACACTTTGCAACATTTCACAGTCTTTGTGTTTATGATAAATGTGGGTCAATTGATATATTTTTCCATGATAATAATAAATTAATGTTTTTTTTTATGTACATACAACAATAATAACGCAACACCTTCTGTCACTTTGGTGCCATTTTTCGTTTGATTGAACGACTGGAGTCAATTGAAACAGTCAATCATTTTTATTTCTCTTTTATTTCATACCTCTCCTTCTCATTTTATTTTATTTTATATTTTTCACATTGTTTGATAGATCCATTGAACCATATTTTAACTGTCGTATCAAATCATATAATAGTAATTTTCAGCTCGTAAAATTATGAAATTTACACGCAACGTCTCTACGCTTGTCATACAAGTGTCAAGATGAGTATTTTGGGAATATTATTATGAATTTCTTTCAATTTTTCACTTTTATTCGTTCAACTGTAAAAGAAAAAGAAGAATAGAAAAGAAAGACAACAAAAAAAAGAAATTATTGATAATTTTTCTGCCATAAATCAAAAATACTGAAAGCGACGGTATCATAAAACCGAATTTAAATATTCAATTGGAAATATAATGGCTATTAATGTAAAGGAGACCTTGTTTTGTTATGTTAAAATTGTAAGAAAATGACACTTTAAACGGTTTTTGTAGAGTCAAAATGGAAAAAAGATGTTGATTTATTGCACTTCATAGAAAAAAAAAGAATAAAAAGGTATCCTTTTTGCAAAATGATCAACGGAAGAAATTTACATAAAAATTTTGCATTTCAATGTGACCAGTGGCGCATTGGCCATACGGGCAATCTGGCAAATGCCATAAAGATTGTCTTGTAAAAGTTAAGTTTAGCGTAAATTTTAAAGAAAATTATACGGAATGCCAGGGCCGTTAATAATTTTCAATCCACCCCTGAAAGTGACCGTTTTTTTGTTATTTTTAATCTTATTTTCGACGTCATTTTGATTATAATTACAAACAACCTTCAAATAATTATTGATTTTTTTCAGAAACGTGACCAATTTAGTAAATTTTTGTATTAAGACTAGAACAGATTTTCAATTAAAAAAAGAAAATTAATCATATAAATTAGATTGCTTAGGTATCATTATTTATCCATGGTAATTTATGACAAAATAGATAAGATAAATTTTGAATAAATTACCTTACATCTTGATTATTATTAATATTAATTGATTTATGACTACAGATGGGCATTGTTTTTATATGAAGCAATGAAGGCAATTTTGGGAGGATGTCTGTTTTGTGTCTCCCAAAATTCATGAAAAAATTCATTGATATCGACCTTACAGAGTTAACAGTTGACCTTGATTGAACCATGCCTATACTAAAAAATCTTTAAATATAACAATGTTCGTTGATTTCTGATTTGTTCCCTGGTGGAATAGAAAAACATAGACAGCGGTGTATTTGCCATACGGGCAATCTGGCAAATGCCAGAAAGACCGCATTCGACTGTCTTGTAAAAGTTAAGTTTAATGAAAATTTTAAAGAAAACCATACAGAATGCTATGGCCGTTAGTTATTTTCAATTCGCCCCCGTTCTCATGCTATATATTATCTATTTTATAAAGATAAATATTATTTTTATCAATGTAATATACCCTAAAAATGTATAATTATAATATTGAACTCGTCATTTTAGTGTTATGTTTGAATAAAATGAATTTTAAGTACATTAAAGATTTCATTTTGCTCCTGTATAAAATACTGCTCATTGTTGCCAAACGGGTAGTAATTCAATGGAAGGTCTTATGTTGATACCTTTAAAAAAGAGAGCCAGCTCATGATTTCATCATAAAAGTGAGGTGTCTGCCATACTTAGCTTTCTGATAAGGTGTGGACACTTTCCTGAACTGACCCAGGTCTAGTGAAATTCTTATTACTTTAGTTGATTTTATAAAATTGATTCCTTCTTCATCAGATATGATGATAAATGGGTATGCACAATGGACCTGCCTGTAGTTTTGAGTGCTGGTTCTCTTTTGTGGAGACCGCCCTAAAAATCTGATCGAATCTGATGCTAAAATCACAATCGTAACACAAAATTTGAATTAAACCATATCACAATTAATGACTGTCCATTACATATCACTTTATTGAAAGTGCATATAAGGCAAAACAGACCTAGGGTATAATAAATCTATCTATGCTACATATATATCGAAAAGTTATTTGTTCAATACAGATTTCATTTGAATTTCAACTCAAACCTTTTTTTTTACATGTCAAATAATCAAAGAATTTCATTTATATGAATAAAGATTTATCAAAGATACACTTGAGAAGACTTAAATGTCATCTATTTATAAGTCTCAAATGTCTTTCAGTTTATATTTTCATTCTGTGGAAAAAGAAAATAAATTTATTCACAGATAACACCTCAAGAATGCTACTTGTCTGTGTAGGACGTGGGTATGTGTGTGTGTGTGATTTGTTTTACAATAATGAATTTATACATGCAACTTGATATAACTTTAGTTTAGTCAATACAATATTTGAAGGTAGTATGAGACTTGAAATCCCTTTGGAAAATGTTTTTCAGATAAAATTTTATTAAGATATGGTCTAATGACACTAAGAGAAAAGAAACAGAATGAAATTTGCATTGTACATTGTACAATGAAAGGAAGTTTGTTAATTTTCCAGTCACCCTAACATGTGTCAAAAGAAGAGACTTCGGCTTTCTAATCTCTTAAAATATTCAATGACTCAGATGAAATGATTTTCCTCGTATATACATATAGAAATTTATGTATGTAAAAATTAATGTCTTGAGATTTGAGTTGTTATCTACGATTTTTGTTATATAAATTTATATTAGTCCTTGATACAACAAAAGAGAATAAAACATGAGAAACAAGAAGGAAACTATTTTAAAACTCATTTTCTACAGAAAATAATGTATGACTTATTTAAAAGATTTTATAATTTACTCTTAAAATCTTTACAATTTTCCTTCCTTTTTCTTTGTACTTTAAAAGACATTTGTGACATTAAATGACAAATTTTGAAATTGAAATTATACTACTTTCAAAAAGATAATTGCCGAATCAAATTTATGTGTACCTTTAAAAATTAAAAGCTTTTTGGGAATTTAAAGTATTAAAATTCAATAATAAGTTAAACTAGAATGAAAAAGGTACAGTTATTTTACTTGCGATTACATGCACGACTGTGCCCATATAACTTGTAAGAAATTACATTACGTGAAATTTAAAATGAAAAAGGAAACTTAAATCCCTGTTCCTAGTTTCGATATAAATTTTTAAAAGGCATATAAACATAGATTTTCACAAGATTGAATTTTATTGCCTTCAATTAAAACTTTTCGCAAAGGAATCGTTCTATTTAATCTTCGTTTGAATGTGTGTGTGTGTGTTATATTCTGAAAGAAACGTGTCTCATGAATTTTTTTTTAATTTTTATTTTTTATTATTATTTAAGGTGTTTATGTGACTTTGATAATGAGAAAATAATAATATAAATGATTTACAGATCCATGAAACATTACAAAAATTTACTGAATGAAAAAACTTTTTTCATACCATTGTGCTTTTAAATGGAATCGTAAAACTAAAACTAAAGAGATTAGTTTAAAAAACCAACACTATTAAAATTGACTTCAGTTTATAAAACTAATTTTAAAATTTGTTGATAAACACATGTATAATTCCCTGTTTACAGACACCATATTTTAACAGAGAACACAAACCAGACACTATTAAAAAACTTTTCTTGTGTTTTTTTTTTAAATTAAATTCATGGCACCTTTACTAAAGGTAGTGGAAAATTTTTCAATAAAATAGAATTAAGTTAGTTTTTGGTTTTTAAGATGAAGTTTTTCTTTAATAAAGTTTTCCTTTTGATAAAATAAAATAGAAATGGGATCACATACTGTGCTATTTGAGCGACTTAAGATTTTTGAAATAAATCGATAGGCATCCCAAAAACATTTATCGCATTTTAAGTTAACTGACAGTTTTTAATGATTGGTGGCCCTTTTTTCAATGACTGGCGACATTTTTTCAATGACTAGAGCTAACTTTTAATGATTGGCGACATTTTCTAATGATTGGTGATAAATTTTCAATGAGTAGTGACATTTTTCAATGATTGTCGACATTATTTAATGACTTTCGATATTTTTTCCATAACTGAAGCCATCTTTTAATGATTGGCGACATTTTTCCAATTACTGAAGCCATTCTTTAATGATTGGCGACATTTTTTCAATGACTGGCGACATTTAAGAAATTCGCTAAAAATATTTTTGACTGATATGGACTGAAAGCATTTATTCATAGCTCGTTTCATTTAAAATAAAATTCACTAGAATTTCTCTCAAAAAATTTAGACATTTAATTATAAAACAAGCAAAAAACTTAATTACAAGTAAATTCAACTTAAATTTATATGCAAACAAGAAAAGCTTATTTAAAGTTTATAATCCGCTCTTCGTCATAATAAATACATCAACATATCTGTTTCACTAAACATTTAAATGTAAAATAAAACAATATTTTCTTTTGTTATATTCTTCTTCACACATTGAATTAACATAACACAAAAATTTATACATTTATAATTATAAATCAGGGAGACTGACACACATTTCAAGGGATATTTACAACTTTGCCTTCATAAGTCATAGTGTTTTTTTTGCCAATGTGATATTTTAATATGAAAATAAAATGTTAAATGTAAAACAAAAGCATGTCAACAAATACTTTTACGAAGACTTTCATGTATTGAGAAAACACATATCTAATTGTCTGTTAATTAATCGTTATGAATAAATTCCTTTTGTTTTGTCGTCATTTACAGTAATTCATGTGTATGAATATTTAATGAAAACCATATTGTTCCTTTTCTACAATTAACTCCTTTATTTTTGTGCTTTACTTGTGAAATGCTGGCATTTTAACTCAGGGGTGGAGGAACAAAGTGGGAGTATGTCAACTATTTTTATGCAGGAGTTTTACTAGGTTTGAATTTAAAGCTTCACATGAAATTGTTCATCTTAATTTAATCTTAAGTGAATGCTGCCCCTGAACTTCTTTAATACCATAAACCATCATAAAAACAGTTGTTGTTAGCAGTTGCCGAAAGTAAATACATAAATGTAATGAACATTATCATAACCAACTATACAAAAAAAACGAGAATGAACACGAACAATTTTCCACTTGTATTCGCATTTTAAGCACAGAACACAAGTAAAAAAGTACGCACGTTTTATATTATTATTTCAAATACTAAGGCAGAGGTGTATGTCTGAAATGGAACAAAGAACATCATACAAATCCATATTATCATTTTTACTTTCAAACTACAACGCGAAAAGCAACAACCTTGTGGCAATAATTTATGTATGATGTTTTTGTGTTGAATTATGTAAAGGAAAAACAAAAGTTCATCATCATACAAAGTAAAGCTAATGTTTTATTTAAAATTCATCAGATGTTGAGAAGTTAAAATACACACACACAAGCTTTAACATGATTTCAAATATTAACAGTGAACTTTAAATATAAATGAAGAAAACGAGAATTTGTTTACTCAAAGGGATTATGACTGATTGAATGTGGACCACATGTGATTTGAGTGATTTTTTAAGGAAAACTCTGTCAATACTCGTCCATGGCAATCAGAGTTGAAATTAAACAACTAAAGTATTAAATTACATCCTGTTGCACGTAAATGCCTAAAAATTAGACATTCAAGGCCTTAAAAAGGCAAACATATAACTCAGATACCTAACATCAGGGAAGCTCATTGACCGAGTTGGTTCAGTGACTGGTATGATTGGTAAGATTGGTGATGGGGGCTGGAATCCAGTCCCGGACATGAAAACTAATTTATCTTTTTCGAATTCCCAATGTGACCAAGTTTTATTTAAAATGCATAAAAGTCCTTCTGAGATTTTTAAGGGTGTTGGGTGAAACCTGAGGGCAACTGGATCGGATGACACAACCTATAGATGTTTTATTGTTAAGGTTATTTGTCTCAAGAAAACACAGTTTTGATATTACTTCAAATCTTTTATTAAAAATCTCCCGATGTTGGTCAATGCGTCCGTTCACTTACAAGTTTCAAAAAAAGGGTTTTTGACGTTTTTTCCAGCTAACATACTGTAAGGGTTTTTTCCCTTACAATATGGATGCTACATTTTATGCATCGGATTCCTTTTTTTGACATAAGCTGTGATTTAATTGTATATTAAACGATAAATTTTATTCTTTGCTCAAAAATTATTAATTACGCAATTAAATGTAAAATATACACTTTCAAACAAACTTATTATATGCATAAATAATTATAATGATGTTATTTATAGTACAAACACAGAACAAATCACAACTTTGAAAAGCGCTCACATTACCTACTGAATGACAATTATTATTATAATATTATTAATTTATATAAATTAGGACAATTCTTCATTAGTTTTGATGTGTATTTGTCAAAGTGATCACCATTGATTTTCTAATTATCTTGAGTATTATCATACATAATGAATTTATGTTGACAAAAGTGAAGATTTGAATTAATTGATGGGGGTGAAGTGGAATTTATAATAAATTGATGAAAATTTTAATTATTGTTAGTATTGGACAGTTTAACTGTAATTTGTTTGAGGCTTCAATCGAGAGCTCCAAAATTTGAAACATTACGAATGAGACTAGATTATGTAAGGTTGAAGTTAGTAAAGAATAATTGATGCGCTACAAGAATTAAAATTAATTAAAAATTAAATTAATTATTAATTAAAATTAAGATGATTTACTGTATAATTAAGTCGAATCGTGACATTAAATCTTAACTTTCATTCATTATCACTTTAAAATTTGTGTAATAGCACATTTTTTGAACAAAAGCCAAATGCGTTGAATGGAAATAAATATCATCATAATTCATTTTTTCACCATAAACCACATTTTAACACCTAGGTTTTAAAAAAAGAAAAAAAAAATTATGGAATTTTCTTACAATTGTGCGTTGTCGTTGTTTTTCCTTTCACTTGTTTTCTTCATGATTATTATTTTTATTATTATTGTGTGTCTAGTAGATACTCATTAGTTACACTCTTTTACCGAAGTAATTAAGTATGATGAGAGTTTTTTTTTCTTATGTCTTTGTCTATAATCCACGTGTTTTATTATAGGAACAGGAACACAGACACACAAATGATATGAAAAACTTTTCTTTTTCTTCTTCTTTGTATTTTACTTATCACGTTCATTTTAACACAGAATGTTAACCATTTAAATCAGAAATTAATGAGATTTTATGAGATTTGTAATTTTTTTTTGGTACTGTAATCTGATGTTAAGTGAAAATGGAAGAAAAATGTGTTGCCGTGATTGTTATTATTGTTTTTAGCATCGTGAAATTTCATGAAATTCATGAAATTTCACTTACGCTTTCATGATATTATTTCAATGTAATAGTCGCAATAATAAAAATAAAGACAATTATTTGACATTGACTGGCACACCAGACAGATGAGAATGAGAGTCAGTGACTTTTATTTTGTTCCTTTATTTTCGCATTCCATTTAAAGTATCCGGTGACTTTTGAATATTTTTTATCATCATTCCTCGTAAAATCATAAACTGATTGTCTGGATTTTTTTTTATTCTTTTTTTTAATAAATCGTTGTTTCCCTTTAATAAAACATGATTCTTTGTTAAAATTACATGAAATTACATCGAAGAGAAGAAATGAAATACGAGGAAATTCAAAGCATAAACTTTAATTGTGCCTTAGGATATGAATCCCTTTTGTTCGTTGACTTCTTCTCAAAATATGTCTGGCATGAAATTTTTGTTTCAAATTATCTTGAATCAGTGAAATTCAAGTCAAGTCATTTTATTCAAATTCTCAATATAAATAAATGAAACGAGAATCTTTACATCTTTTCTCTTCATTACTAATTATAATTAAGTGCAATCAGGTGCAATGAATAAACATTAAAGTGCTAGATAATATATGACTAACTGCACATTAAATTACACTACAGAGAATTCCAGCTTGTTTATTTATTCATTTCAGTATTATTTAATGGATAAAAACTGTAATTTACCTGATTTGAGTGCTAGGCATCATGCAATGAAGGCGTTGGATAAATAATATGATGTAATTTTAATCCTCATTCTTTTAAATTTATTATTAATCGTTCGAATCTTGACAGTGTTTGCTTCATTCAAGAAAATACATTAAAGAATCGTAATATGAATAGGTAAAAAGGAGGGTCATTCAGGAAAAAAAAATGTCTTTTGTTTTCTTAATTTTTAAAATAACCCTTTTTCCCCCTTTTGAGATCACTTTTAATTTTTTTTTATGATAATACACTTTTAAGAAAATTTCTATTAATATTATAACCTGTCTAATCAAGATTGTCCACTGAAGTCAATAAATTTACGATGATTTACTGCTGTTATTGAAATAGAGATACAAAAAGAACAAGTAGAAAAAGAAATGATTAATATCATTTGTGCTTTTTTAAAAAGGTACTCCGTCTTCCAACACGAAGTCTTGCCAACTTGCCAATGGAGCATTCAAAGAAATAATGTCATTGAAATTTTTGCATACAAAAGTCATATAAAAAAACTCATCATTTAAAGTATTTGACGAAAAATGAAATTATAACGTACAATCAAAGAGGGATCATCTTTTTGTCGATAAATTCAGCTCACGAACAAGGTCAAAACTTAACGGAAGCTATTGAGCACTGTGTGTTAGACTATTTTAGTTTTACTGATGAATAAGCCTTAAATATAACTTATCCGAAGAAACGTGAAAAAAGAAACACGATAAGGGTCGGACCCAATTAAATTAAAAATGATTTTCAGCCTTTGGAAGCAACAAACTCAAGATCAAATTTACTATACAAATTATACAACTCTATGAAATTGGCATCAATAGAAGTTCGGGGAAAAATCATCAAATGTAAACAAAATTTAAGTATCGTTTAAGTGCTGGGAATGGGACGAGATGAAAATGAAATTAGGGGAGGGAGTGGAGTGAAGACAAGGAGTACGACGTGGAACGTAGTGGAATGTGGAGGTGTGAACACGCAACAATTCTTTGATTTAAATCTTTATAAAAAATCAAATTATTTCGTAAACAGAAATCCTTTTTCTTTAACAAGGACTACAGAGGTAAGAAAACTATTCTGTAGTGATAAAAAACCTCACTGTATCACAGAAGAATTTTTTCTTCTCACGACGCCCAGTTTGTTAAGCTGTCATCTTCCTGTTTTAACCTCATGCGACTTTGAGTTGATACAATAAAAGCTAAGGTCCCTATTTTGATGAAAAGAATCCGATACAAGACCCCAGTGTAAACTTCGCTTCCAGGCATTAAAAAGTCTGTACAATTACCCATTGATGATGATCATTTTCACTTTCAAATTAAATTTCCTTTTTACCAAAGTAAAAATTAAACAAAGACAACTTTAAAATTCTATTAAATTTATCTTTCATAAAATCATTTTTGTCATAATAAATGACATTTTAACATAAAACCTTTGAGGTAAAAAATCTGGTCGAGATACAAAAAAAACAAACAATGATCAATCTCTTTTATATTTTTCAATTTAGTTATTACCATCCATTTTAAGGTTCCGCTTCATATTGTTGATATTTTTTGTGTTCAATGTTCATGTATTTGACCCATAACAAGTGCTAAACTTTATGATTGGTTTTATTTTTTTTCATGACATTTCTATTACTTTTGATTTGTTTCGATTTTTTCCCTATTTTATTTTATTTTACTTTTTATTAGTTATTTCATTCCAGTATGTCAATGCTTTTAATAATGTGTTGATTTGATATCCGTTAACTTACTTTATATGATTTTTTTTTGTTATATGGGCTCACTTTAGATTTGGACAAACATCAAAAATGTCACATGGGATATATTTAGTGAACCTAAATCGACGACAAACTTTTATATGAACATTTTTTGATCAATTTATTTGAACAGAGTTAAAAAAAATACACACAAAATTTATGGACCTGAGTTGACTGTTGAAATATTTGATGTATATAATAATTCCAATCATTTTCCATTTAATCACATCACATGAGAGTGAGTTACAACCGTAATGAATTCGTCAGTTAAAGTAAAAGTAGATTTTTTCTGTTTTTGGTGTGATGTGATTAGGGACTAAATTACTCAACACGAACTTTATACTTATGTCTGTGTGTGTTTGTGTGTGGGATGTCAGTCTTTTTCTGCAGTAATTGGCACTAACATGGACACATACTTTTTGAGGTTATTTAATAAAGTAAAGTTGTGATTTTATTTCCGGTCATGTAATTTTGACGTACGTGAAACAAATAATAAAAATAAAAAAAAAAATGATGAAAAAAACGAGGGTGCTTTAACTAATTTTAACAGTGTGTGTATCAAAGAAACATGAGACACAGAAGACAAAATAACATTTATAAAGCATTTTCTGACTAGATTAACTTTAACTACCGTAGCAATACAGATGATACATGCGTGACGTCTCTTGCACAAAACCAGAAGTAAATACACAAAATATGTTATACTTGTAATTTGATTTACACTTGTTGTCCTTATACTTGCATATCTCTAAGCATCAGTGAATTAATATAAAAAAACGTCAGTTATTTGTTTAACAACATTTCTACAATGATGTATATTTTATAACATGTTACGTTACACATATGGAAGAGTAAACAATTTTATGATTGTTTGTCATTTATGATGAAACAATTTTATTATTATTACACAAGGGACCAGACGTCAGCAGTATTTAATATGAAATGTTTGTCGTCAATTCACCATTATTATTATTTTAAATGAAATAACGAATTGACGTTAAAGTAAATAGAAAATTAGAACAAGCAAAGGAAAATCCAGATGGTACATGTTCCCTTTTATTAGGATAATGTTGAATGAAATACGTGTTTTTTGTTGGTTAAACTTTTGACATACATTTTCAAGATGAAATTAAGACCAATTTCATTTTCTATGAGACATTACGTGAAATGCCTTGAAATTGAATTCACTTGACAATAACTTTGATTTCTAAATTCAATTTTTAGTTTAACTCACTTTAATAAACTAAATTCCCAAAATGAGCATCAAATGGATCGAATCGAAACAAAATGACATTTGAAACAAATTCAATTATTTGAAACAAATTTTTTTTTTTAAGTAACAAAACGTTTTATGAATTTAAAATAAAAAAAATCCTTAATACGAATTAAAACGGTCATCATTTAATTTAGTTTTCTGTAAAAACTTTCCCTAAAGTAGAAACAACATGACACTTTATATTGAGAAAAATTAATCACTGTCACTTAATTTCTTTTCTATTTAACTTTATTTTACTTGTTTATCATTTAATTTTTCATTTGTCTTTTTATTTTGCTTTTTTTTTTTGAAATTCATTAATTATTTATTTATTTCGTTTCTGTTCATTTTTTTTTAAATGGATAATATTTCAAGACAGTTTGTTCAAATTAATGTTTTACATGACAAGTGACAACAACTTTAGCTTTTATTTTTTTTTATTTTAAATTTCGTTTATCTTTTCGCAAGTTTTATACCTCGATTTTTATTTAAAAAAATAAACGATTTCAAATTTATTTTGACTTGAAATAATTTTCTTGCTAAAATTCTATTAAATTATTTGCAGAAAATTAAAATACAATTATTTTTGTTTCAAAATTGAATTATTAAAATTTTTTGTGTACTAAAAATTTGTTCGTTCATATTGATTTAAAGACCCAGATTCCCTAGAACCATAGAAGAGTAAAATAATCAAATTGATTTAGAATTTTAGATTTAGTTGCCTTAAATTGACTTGAATGGCTTGATGATGTGTGATCTCTTTCTATGTGTCTTCTAATAATTTCCTCAGAGCTTCAATTTTGGCCTTTTCGCCGTTCAAGGTAGCGGTGGCTTCAGAAATTTGGCTGTCTTCACGTACAACTCGAGAGTATATTCTGAAATTTGACTGCATGGCGCTAATTCGCCGTCTAGTTTCAATGAAGGGCACATTCTTGTCATTTTCAGTTTTTTCCCTGCAATATTAAAATCGATTTTCGGCGAAACTCAAGCAAGGGCCTGCTTGACACTTTTTAATTCGTTATTAGTTCCTCTAAAAGTTTAACTAAATAGAGTGAAATTTTTATATCTTCATTTGATACAGGAAAGCATGTGTATGTTGAATATTTATGTTTTTTTATTTTCTGATGTACTTGTGAGCTCAAAGTGTTGCTTTGTGAGCGTGCAGTAGTGTAATGGTCTGTGTTGGGTTAGCGTGATAACAATTTGAGACTCATTCGATGGTGTGTAAATAATTACGTCATGAGTTTGTTAGATTTGTTGTTCGTCGTCAGTCTCTTGTATGAATGCTTGGCATGTTTGAGAGTTGGGGCGTTGAAAGTTGTTTGGCGACTCACAATTTGAACAATTGCGTGGTTTGAAAGTCATGAAAATTGAGCTCACAAAATTTGAGCAAGCTGATAATTGAAAAAAGAAAAATCGAAATACAATAAAAATTGAATTCAATCTCTCAAAAGTGCCTTTCCATACACAATTTAAGCCCAAAATTCCCTATTTCATTCAGTCATTTACAATTTAAACTAACATCAAAAAATGCTTGTATGTTATTTTTTCACATTTTTCTACAAGTCATTGAAAATATTTCAAAATAATTTCATACAAAATAACGAAAAAAATTGAAATTCCATTCAATAACATCCACATTTAAAATAATTCAAGGATTGATCCCTTTTCAGTAAAATTATTGACACGTTAACCACCACAATTATAACCATTCATCACAAGCATAATTGCCTAGTGACGCGATTTTTGAGGGAAATTCACAATTCACTAGATCATTTTTTTTAAACATAAATTGATTGAAAAAGCGTGTGGTAAAATAAAAATCAATTTTTTAACAAAAAAAATACAGAAATTGTATAATTTAAGCATTTTACTCAATTGATTTTCCCTCTTTATTTGTGTTATTATTATAATAATTTTATATTGAAAGACGCATTTCATCTCATTCAATTATTGTTTGGTTCCTACTTGGAATTCAATATTAAGTAAATATAGAATGGAAACACATCTGTTAACAGCATACACTTTAAAATGTATTTGTGTGTGTGTGTGTGTGTGTGTGTGTGTTTAAATAAGAGAAAAATAACCATAGTCATCGTTTTCCGTTCTTATTTAAATGGAAGCTTGTTATATTTTGTAAATATTATTTTTATATTAAATAAATAATAATAATAAAAAAGGAAAAATTTTATTTAAAAATTATGTGTATACAAACAAAAAGTAGCAAACAAAGTAAAATGAGAGAAAAAAAGAGAAGCGACGAATTGTATCATTAATCAAAAAATTGGGGTCACTGCTCCCAAAATCATTTTACACGAGTTGCTCATTTTACATTTTGTATATCATCAAAATGTGCTCCACACAAAATACTTTTATTTGGTGTAGAAAACTTACAATACATTTATTATTGAATTTATTGTGAATGAAAATCGTCGTCGTCGTCGTCGCCATCCATTAATTTTTCTTTTTTTTTCCTCTATACATCATAAATCCATAAAAGAAAAAAAAGAAACCAGTGTGAGCCTTTTGTGAATGCCTTGCAGGCAAGTAATTCATCATCCATTTACACATTAAAAATGGTTGATGGCGATGATGATGATGATGGTTCCTTATTTTGCACAAATAGGTCAAAAAGCCTTAAATTCTATATTAAAATATGAATATACAACTTTTCTGCTTACAATAATAAAATAATAATATTATTGATGGTATAAATTCATTGTGACTTAGTAAAATAAGAAGAAAGAACGACGCATATTTTATGAAAAGCAATTTCCTTTTAAGCAAATGAAATGAAAGAAATTTTGTCTTACACTTTATTATATAAATGTCTCTACTTTTATTATTATTATTATTATTAGCATTTTAAAATTAATTCACCCACATTTATACAAAAATAACAAGTTACAAGTGAAACGCAAAAGAAAAATTAGAAATAAAAAAATTTGAAGTGTTCTTTTTGTTTTTAAATGATGAAGATAATGATGAAATGGAGTTCATTCAAATAATAAAACGAATATTTCGTGATTAATCTTATAAGAGTTGTATGGAAATAAAACAGGAGAATTATATTTAAAGGAACGTGGATAAAAATATGCTGGGATTAGGGAGAAAAAACATAATGTTTTAGTGCATTTCGTAAGAAAAAAAGAAAAACCTGAAAAACAGTTAAAAATTTTTAAAATTTTAATTTTTTTTGTTAGAAAAGGGGGATTGAGCTCCAGAACCTGAAAACGCTCAAAGGTCCAAACTTTCCCAAAATGTATGGAATGTTTCAAAATGTTTAAATTTTTCAAAATGGCGGAATTTTTCAAAATGGGACCAGTAATGACGCAATACAGTAAGTCCACAGTTAAGCTCATTCTTAGCGCATTCTTAGTAATTTTGGCCAACTTTGGACCACTGTGGCGAGCCCTCCTGGGGACTAACTGTATTACAATTCAATGCAGTCTTTTAAAAATTTTGCCAAGAAAATTTCAATGTTCCTTCGAGCCGACCTGTGACTGAATGATTTAGCCATAATTTTCCTGGAAGGAACCGTGCCCTTGAATTCTATACAAAATTTCAGGTCTCTAGCTGTTGTAACTTCTGAAATATTAAAATTTGTCCAAAACAAGCCCGTTTTTTCCTACTGTTAGGCTTTCACTGCTTTAGGGTGCAAAGTATACCAATAACTAGACACCCAAAGACTTCACAGAAATGCTCAATTCACTCATACTATGTAATGTAAGCAGTAGTAAAAAATCAACAATGTATCACAATTCATATAAAAAGATGAATAAATTTCATTTTAATACTGCAAATAAAGTGAAATTTAATAAAAAGACGGAAATCTTTCATATTTATCTTTATAGTACAATGACTTTTATTTTTATACTCCTTTTTCATTTTAACTTTTTATGATGAAATGCATTTTTTACGTGCATATTAAACGGAAAATAGGCAAATGTCAATCATATTAAGTTATAAAATTCATAGAAAGTCAATCGTGCTGCTAAGCATTAAATCGAAAACTTGGATTTCAATATTCATTTTAAATATATTTTTATTTTATAGTACGCTATATAAGTTTTTACGGTGTAATGAGATAAAACGGAAAATGTTTCATCAATGTAAAGTGAAAAAAAAATTAAGATAACATGGATAACGACAAAAGTGAATGAAATTCGTGACAAAAATACTTAAATTTTTTTCGTCAATCCTTATTTTATTATACATTTCATCTTCTTGTTTTTCTTCATATCTCATGTTTATCTTCTTGTATCATATTTTGTGTGACACAGATTATTCACATTTACAAAAAAAACAAATAAAGTAAAAAAGTCACATTCCGGATTTAAACAATGGTTTGACATGATATGTCACACTAAAATCATTTATGATTTAAATAAATACCTTAAAAGATGCGAGATGAGAAATGAAAAGTAAAGAAGGAGGGGTGCCGAATTTTATCATTTTTAATGCAACTTTTTAAAACATTTTTTATTACCACCACCGACATTTATGTTTACAACATTTTATTTATTCCATTTACTTTATTATTCTCTTTTATGTTGAATTGACTGTAAAATAAAAACGGAAATATTACATGAATAATGAAGATGAGATAGTATGCATTCAACTGTTATAAGCTATTATTAGGAGATACGTAAATGGCCGGATTATGATGAAACTAATGATGAATGTGCAAAAGAGTCGAAAGTCATGGAAGGAATTTTGGATTATTAATAAAAATGATGACGTTCTATTTGTTTTACGTTTTTTTTTCTAATTTTAATTCACAGAAATGAATAGTGGTGATTTTTTTTATTTATTTTAAATGTTGAAAAATTGGGAATTGCTTTGAACAAACAATGTTTTTTTCCTAACCTCGCTCCAATGAATCAGGAGTTTATAGATATGGATCAAATGGACAAAGTAACAGAATAACGACTGAAAAACTGCGTGAAATTAAAGAAATGGACTTAAGGCACCAGAAAAGAGAGAGAGAGGCTTACCTCGATCTCTCTAATTTTCAGTTTCTCTCGCTCTCTCTTTTTCATTTTTATCCATGTTTCTTTTGGTCTTCATCGGCGCGCCGACTTGCAGGCTCCATCATTGATATTGCTTTATTGGTGATGTGGTCATAAAGTCTTCTAAGGAGATGGCCATACCATCTAACTTGTCTCTCATCAATCTTGTTATCGATAGTTTCTTTGATTCCGAAAGTACCACATAAATGAGAATTTCGAACTTTAACTGTGTGACACCACATGCCCAACGTTACATCCTTGTCTCTGTCACGAGCAATTTCTGATCATGAGCTTGAAGGCGAGTTCAAGTCTACTTCATAATAGATTTTCTATTCAAATGAAAGTTTTAAAGCAGATTTCCATCCAGAATGTCACATAAACCGCATTAGCAAAAGAAAAAAGTTAACATTCAATTTAAAATCATAAGTTAAACTTTTGATAATTAATTCTAACTTTTAAAACCTCAAAAACATAAAAGAGACTTTTAACAGCATTCTCCTTCCTGTATGAAAAGAAATATTTTATAAATCATTCATCAAATGCATTTTGCACACACACACTCC
This sequence comes from Culicoides sonorensis, assembly GCA_900002565.1. NCBI lineage: Eukaryota > Metazoa > Arthropoda > Insecta > Diptera > Ceratopogonidae > Culicoides > Culicoides sonorensis. Next base: position 76,879 of record LN483507.1, on the reverse strand, counting down.
TACCACAAAAAGAACATTTCCTTTTGAAATTTCAAATTTAAAACTAACACGTTATTCATTTATTCGTAACAACTGCTGTAAGAAAAACACATTACATATTCAAAAGCATTTACTTTTGATTAATTCTGACTGAAATGCACACACAACCCATTTACACAGACAATTTCTTGTAAACACACATTTTCTTATTCATTTATGCAAGTAAAACGTAAAACTGAGTGTTAAAGCCAAAAAAAACGTACATTTAAACTATTATTCACTTGCATAATTTTAAGATAAACTTTTACATTTAAATTCAAGATTTTTCTCTCTTTCTCTCACTAGTTATTTCACTAAACTATTTTAATATATTCCTCATATTTTAAGATATCATGTAAATATACATATTAAATGTATTCCATTGGGGTATGTTTTAATATACATTAAAATAGTTTAACCCATTTATCCGCAATCATCATAACTAAAAGTAAAGTAATAACTAATGATAGAAAAGTTCGTTAAGAAATGAATTTGTGTGTGTGTGTGTGTGTACAAAATTTACTTTTAACAACTTTAACTATTGCTTTTACAGCAATTTGATATGTAAATGATAAGATAAAAACTGAATTAAGATAAAAGCAAAATCTTGCTTTTGAATGAAATGGTGAACCAGCATATGTAAATTAATTGGTCGTCAATAATTGGAATATTACAGATATCACTTACAACGAAAATTTTAAAATAATCTTTGGTTTTAGTTGTAACGAGAGAAGGAAAATAATTTAATTTACTATGATTATTTATTCATAAAAATAATAAGAAAGAAGGCCGTTGATAATTATTTATTATCATCATTAATGTATAAGTGAGGAAAATTTGCCTATCAAAGGTTTTCCTTTTAACTTTTATGTGAATGAAAAAGAAAAAAACAACAACAAGAAAAACACTTAGAAAAGTAATATTATTCTAAGAGAGATAAAAGCAAAAATGTAAATGCAAATAATATAATAATACACATTTATGAGGGTTCAAAAGGAAATTGAGAAAAAAGGGAACCATTATTTTCTATTTAGATTAAGACAAGATTTGGATCATTAAAGCCGGTAGTTGAATATTTTATACATAAATAATGTATAGGTATTTACATGTAGCCCCTTTTAAATATCCCTTTGATGCCATTTAGTTTGGTGTGTGTTTGTGTTGTGGGTATTTAATGTGTTTTAATACTAAGAAAGGGGTAACATAATTTGTGACGCGCACTTTGCTTTAGGGAACAATTAATGAAGGATGTAGTATATTTTTGCCTTTCTTTGTGAACATTTAACATCAAAACCGGATTTCTGCCTGCCAAATACATATAAATTATTCATACAAATGTCCATTTTAACGTCCAACCGTTTTGTTGTAATTTTATTTATATCCTGAGTACTGAATTAAAAGGTTAAAGAGAGTTAAATTGTTATTTTAAGGTTTTTTGCCCTTTTGATCACTTATTGGTTTCCTTAATTAAGAGATATTATTAAAGATTAAATTCAGACAATATTTAAGAATTTTCTGTGTATCTGATCAAATCCAAGCCTCCTTATAGTGAAGATTTTAATTGTATGAATTCAATTTTTATTATTGTCTTAAATTGAAAATAACATATCAAATTAAAAATCATTAACATATGACAGCATTATTTATATGATCAAATCATCCGATGTTTTAACGGAGTCTTCATCATTCGAAGGTTAAATCAGTTATTTCTGTTTCTTGCTCTCTTCTCTTAATACTTTTTGGTGATTTTTACGTGAACAACAAAATTTTATACATTTCAATACTGAATAAAATATTAAAAATACTGCTAAAATATGGACAAATATGACATCAATAAGAAAATATTCAACAAATGACATTTTAGCTCCCTTGTATTTGAGATGCTCAGCACCACGATATCTTATCGCGTACTCAATCCACCAGACAGCAGTTTCAACAGGTGGAAGTGGTGTATCCAAAATACGATTTTTTATTGTTTTAATTTGATTTTTGTACCTAGAGAAAAATGAAGAAAAAAAATGGTTAATATTTATAATTATGATAAATTTTTCTCTATACTTCAATTTTGATGCGGCCTCATTGATTGCATTAAATAACGTGTCTGACGTCAACTCATTTTTGCTAATTGAAACTCCACATCCCATTTTAACAACTTTAAAAGCATTTGATACCTGATCTGCAAAGAATGGAATAACAACTAAAGGAACTTCACGATTTATTGCTTCCTCTATTGATTGTAAGCCACCTTGCATGACAAACGCTTTGATATTTCTATGTGCTAACAAATCTTGCTGCGGAAACCATTTTTGTATTTTAACATTTTTTGGAAGATTTTCAATCGTATCATTTTCAAATTTCCAAAGTATATCATAATTTAAACGTGACATCGCATCTAAAAGTGTGTGTGTGTCATCAGGACTTAAGGATGCACTTTTAACATTTGAACCAAAACTAATGTAAATAACTCCATTCTTCGAATTGTCTAAAAATAATTGCAAACCTTTTGGAAGAGGTTTTGGTGGTTTAACGTGTAGCATTCCAATTTGCACAGTATTTGGTAACAATGGTTTTGAATTATCCATAACCGGTGACATGCCTTCAATATTTAAATCGACTCTTTGGAGCAGCTCAAATGAAGTGAGTTTAGTGTCAAAATGTTTTCTTATTACTGCATTACTAACAGACAAGTAATATTTCTCCAGAGTTATTTTGAATATAAAATAATAGTAAATACCCTTGACTCTATCAAAAAACTGGTGATGTGAAGGAAGTGTTATAAATGCCATTGGATGTAAAATTTGATGAATAACATTCCCAATAGCGCTCAACGCTATTGCAGGTGTCTCCATTGTAGTGATACCAATTAAAGTTGAATTAAAATGTTCAGCCAAGGCATTTAATGTTGTGTATCCTAAATTTTCCGCTAACACTGCATCAAAATGTTCATTATTTAATAGATTTTGCACTTCTGGGCAAGATAAGAGCTTATCTTGAATGATTGGTGTTGAATTGATCCATGTTGAGAGAAATTCAAAAATACTAAGTCCCTTAGAAAACTCGAATTTACGAAGCTTGCATAAAAAGTTAACATTTATTAGTCGAATATTAGTAGAATTTGTTTCAAAAGTATATGGAGTGATAAAAGTTACATGATGTCCTTTTTCGGCCAGCTTTTCAACTATTGCTCGTGGTCCTTGATGATGACTGTATGAGCATGAAGGAATTACGACAAGAATTTCGTTTGAATTCACGATACAGAGTAAATTCAAAAATAAAATACAGAAGATGATACTGTGTGGTCTCATTTTGAACAAAAACTGATTAGAACTAAATTATGCAAAGACTGATTTCTCATAAAAAAAATAAATTTAGCGCGTGTAATCATTGTGAACCGCCTTAAATTTTATTGTCAATCAAACAAAAAGTGACATAACAAAAAGAGAATGAGTAGTTTTTTTATAGTGCGTAAGGTCATATTTAAATTTGTTTAAATGTGCGTTATTTTTTTATCAATGTGAATGTGTGTGTTTTGATTTCATAATTGGCTTGATTTGAATTTAAAAAGACAACTCTATACTCTATACTCATTTTTATAAAGAGAGTGAGCATTTTTTTTTCAACCAAAAAATGCTGGAACTTATCAATCAATCAATAAGTAAAACAAACTCTTAAAATCACACAACTAACAAAAAATATTCATACCAGTCAGATAGTAAATTGATGTACAAACAAAACATTTAACTATCACAATCACACACATTTAAGAATAATAATATTAAAAAAAAAAATCTTCTTCATTCTCTTTTTTTAAGGCAGCATTAAATATGTATATTTGTCTAAGTCTAGTCTTTTCCCTTCCTTTTTCAAATGAAATTTCCTCGTACAATTCATATTGACAACGATCACAACACAAAAGTGCTCCATATAATAATGGCTAAACTAAACATATAAAAAACATCAGTCAGTCATTTATTTTATTTTTTTTGCCATGAAATTTTATAATTTGTCTTTCCTTTTTGAGTTGATATGACAAATTTCAAATTCACTGTAAATTGAAAGACCTCGTGAACTACCACGCAGTGCTCTGATATATTTTTTAAATTGGTATTAAATGAAGTCCATTTTTGCAGTAAATCACAAAAGACTGCGGAGCTTTTTCAATTTAAAGTGCATACAAATGAAAACCTGTTTTGATTTTATAAGAGAAATTTTCTAATTTTTCTTCATATAATTTAAAACCATAATAATTTCATTAAAACTATTCATATTCAAGCACTTTATTAATATTATAATACGATTTCACGCTCCATTCAAATTATTTAAGCACAAAATCATGTATTTTTCTCTTTTACTTAAAACTGAAATGACTTGAAATGTGGAAGACAGACATCATAAGCGACGACATGAATCATATGTGTGTGTGTTTTCACTAACAAAACTACTAAAAATTTTGATATGAAGAAATCATTAAAGAAACTTTTCACTGTTTTCATTTCAAGTTTTGCTTTTTATAAGAAAGGAAGGAAGATAATTTTGAAAATTTTACTACATAAATGGAAAATTATGTGATTTACTAAACTAATGTCTGTAAAATGTTGCACAAGACACATGTGTGTGGAGAAGAAAAGCGTTAAAGACGTGAAACAATTAATTTTCAGCATTCATGCATGTAACATGAAAAAGAGAAAAGTGGGATGATAACACTTCTTAAAATAAAATAATAATAAAAATAAAAAAAAATTAAAAGGATAATGTAATGGAGAAAGTTTTAAAAGCATATTAAAGTGAAAACTAAAATGATTAAATTTTTTCGGATGAAACTAACTAAATTACAGGTTAAACTGCTGTGTCTTTTAAGGATAAGAAGAAGAAAATGGAGTTTTAATCTCTTTAACCTAATTTTCGTCTCATGTCAGATACCGAAAAATACTACTGAAAAATAATTGGCTAATTATATTTTATTTTGTGACTACAAAGATTTTTGTACTAAAAAAAATGATAGGGAAAAAAATGTAGTTAGTTAGTGTATAATTTAATTTATAGCAATAAATTCCACGTTTAAACTTTAAATTACACAAAATATTTGTATGAACTGGTGACTCCAATTTAGATGACCATAATGTAACACTTACACAGACGAACACACACATTGTTGTTAAATAATTCAGGAAAATTAAGCAGTTTGTGAGGATTCTAAGTGCATTTTTTGAGAATAATTCAATATTGATTATCTCGAATCACAAAACAGTCGAAAAGTTTTGGTGCAATACTTACCGATTTTGACAGCTTACTTACTTACTTCTCTGGCACTACGTCCATTTTTTAGACTGGGCCTATTGAAGAATATCTCTGCAAGATTTTCTAACTTGCGCTTGCTGTTTCCATTTATGCACCCGTAATGTTCGCTGGTCTTGTTGGATGCCAGCTACCCACCTCCCTTTGGGGCGCCCAAAGCTTCGGCGGCCCTCAGGATTGTTTCAAAGTAGCACAGCTCGGTCGGGGTCCAATCGTGCCAAATGACCTGGCCATTGATGTCTGTTGATTTTCACCGTTGCAACTAAGTTTGTTTCCGCATACAACCGCTCTAGCTCGAAGTTATAACTTCTTCTGTATTTGCCACCTTCACGTGTGGCACCAAAAATATATAGCATATGACCTATTCTTAGTAAAAAGGCATATCAAAAAAAAAAGGTTAGAAATCATCTAATTTAGCTTTTTCATCCGAAAGGAAACCAAGAAAAATGAATTTTCTTCTTTGGTCATAACTCTCTAACTCCACTCTTTGACCCCACAGGAGCCATTGAATGTTCAAAAAATGCCCAAAAAGGCCAAACTAAAGATATAGGTCTAACCCACTTCTACTATGGCTAGGAAAAACACTAATATATGAAAACGGAAGAGAATTTTCCAACTTAAATGTATCTTTTCTTAGATTTTCCCACTTTAGAGTAAAATATCCCTGAAAATTTGGATTTTGTCGATCAATCATTTTTTTTAACAATTTTTGACCAAAAATGATGTATAACTCCCCAAAATTCGAGGGAGATCATCATTTTTCACGAAAAAGTGGAAAATTTTGTTCTAGTACTTGTAGATCACATTGAGCTATTGCGATTTAAGTATTTATTTTTTCTTCTAGCATTCAAAATAAGGTAGCTATGAAGCTTGGGAAATTGTGCCTGAAAACCGCCCTAAAAGGTTGTTCTGCAGGGAAGTTGAAAATTTTATAGTATTTTCTGTTTTGACAATCAAAGAACATCCAAATATAAAAAAAATGGACAAGGTCCCGAATGATCTCCCGCGAATTTTGTGGAGTTATACATCATTTTTGGTCAAAAATTGTTAAAAAAAATGATTGATCGACAAAATCCAAATTTTCAGGGATATTTTACTCTAAAGTGGGAAAATCTAAGAAAAGATACATTTAAGTTGGAAAGTTCTCTTCCGTTTTCATATATTAGTGTTTTTCCTAGCCATAGTAGAAGTGGGTTAGACCTATATCTTTAGTTTGGCCTTTTTGGGCATTTTTTGAACATTCAATGGCTCCTGTGGGGTCAAAGAGTGGAGTTAGAGAGTTATGACCAAAGAAGAAAATTCATTTTTCTTGGTTTCTTTTCGCATGAAAAAGCTAAATTAGATGATTTCTAACTTTTTTTTTTTGATATGCCTTTTTACTAAGAATAGGTCATATATATATAGCACCTTTCATTTGAATGACAGTAGCCGCTGTTAATCGCTCTTGGTGAGTGGCCTAATATGGACGCTTCTATTTTAGTGTAATCAGACAATCCTCTAAATCGGTTCCAATTTCCCTCAAAAATGAAAACAAATTGTGTGTGTTTGTATTACAAAGCAATAAAACAATTCAAGCACAATTGAGCACAGCCACAATGAATCAACCAAGGACCATTTTGTAAAAACAAATATTATATTCCATTATTTTCGATACACACATATCACACACATACACATACATACACAGAAACAAGAGTCACTAAATTAGTGTTGTAACTTTTTTTTTTAAATTGATGTTGTGTGATGGAATAATTAACTTTTTATCACAAATTTATATGCTGTCATGTTATTTTAAATGGGACAAATTTACAAAATAAATGGATATAAATGCATATTTTAACATTTATTTTTTTGTTTGTTTCAAAAGCACTTACAAAGTTAAAATACATTGGAAAAGTGATGTAGTATTTTATTATTATTCCTTTTTTTTACAAGTTTTATATTGCAGTCGCTCCTTTTTTTTGGAACCTCTGTAACGTCCGAACGGTTCATCTGAGACCCAAAGTATGTTCTAGACTTATGTTCGTATTCTGCGTGGGAGTGTTTATGGATCAAAAAAATATAGGGTGCCCATACAAAAAAATAGGGTGACCAGGTGGAAAATTCCGAAATTTTCCGGGAAAATGGAAAATTTTCATGCCAAAATTTTCTTCTCATAATTCTGAACAACTTTGCCTAAGACACCCTATATCTAAATTGTACAGGAAAAAATTTTTTCATACAACATAAAATTTTCATTCACATCTCATTCATCTCTTAAAGGAATGTGCTTTATGTATTGCTTGATTTTGAGTATTAGGAATCTTAGTCAACACTCAAAAACAATAAATAAAAATCACAGTCCAAAATCTAATGAACTGAAGTAAGTGAAGTTTATCAACTTCAAAAATACAAGTTTTCCAAATGTGAACACAAAAACATAAAACAAGCGAAAAAATTAAAATCTGACTTGTACAATTTTTGTTCTGAATAACCCATAAAAGATTTTAGCTTTTATATCACTGCCATTATAAAAAATTGTACAAGTTTCAGATTTTAATTTTTTTCTCTTGTTTTATGTTTTTGTGTTCACATTTGGAAAACTTGTATTTTTGAAGTTGATAAACTTCACTTACTTCAGTTCATAAGATTTTGGACTGTGATTTTTATTTTATCATTTTACATCTGGATTTATGTTTAAAGTTTGTAGGCAAAAAAAAAATCTGAAATTTAAACAATTGAATGGTGTGATGCAATTGATTTGATTCATGTTTTTTGTCTGAAATTCAATATTTAAACGGCTTTTTACAATTGTAATGCATTATGAGAATTTACCAGTTGAAGTGTTGTTGAACTCACTCACATAAAATAATCTGATCAAACTTTTTTTGTTTCAATCAATTGTTCAATCAATTCGTTGAAAAAAATTTACTCATGTTATAATTTTTTTGTGTTGTTCGGTGTTTAAATTCATGTTTTGAGTAAATTGAATTTTTTCCAGATCCAAATTGTGATAAACCAAAAAATCTTTATTAGAATAATTAAAATTGGTTTCCCACACTCATTTACCTTTTTTTCTCGTGCCCTTTAGAAAAGTGGTTCCTTTCCATTTCAAAATTTTCATTGTTTCAACAGATGTTACTGAACAAACAAACCACAAATTAAAATTTCCACCCACCTTTTCACCATCAATTTGACCTTTGTCCATGCACACCACGACCACTTAACTATTATTATCATTATTTTATGGTCTCTGTCAAAAAATTCAATTAAAATTCTACCTGATATTTTGGTTTGAAAATTCAATTCAATACAAAACTATTTTTTGGTTTGTGTATATAGTTTTCGCTTAAACATGACAATAAAGCGGAAAATTCTTCTCTCTTATGAACGAAAAATCGAAAGAACAATAAAATAATGAAATCCAATTAAAGTTAACGGTCTCACATCATCTGAATTCTCTTTTTACCTTTTGAAAAGTAAATGCTGGTTGTTCTTTCATGATAAACTGTAGAAATTTACGCTAATTTAAGTATTGAAAGTTATTGTGGATGATGATGGCAATGCAATAAAATACAAACATCAAAGGATAATTATTTTATATTTAACCACACTATTATTTGACTATCATTCGTTCAATCGTTCAATAAAACTACTTTAATGATTGTATGATTGTGATAAAAATGAAATCAAATGATGTAATGGCATAGATTCGGATTCACCTCAATCACAATTTACTTGTTCTGCCAAAACTTACCTGGAATATGACTCGTAAACTTAATTACATGCATTTTGGGCTTCATTTGAATCAATATTTTGTTTTGAGCGCATTTCTTTAAAATGTCGGTATTGTGGGCGGTTGTGTGACCTTCCGTCTATCTATCAACATCAATGTCAAAATGGCCGACAAACCTAAAATGACCGACATACTCAAATATATCAAAAATGAAGCTTTTCATTGAAGAAATGTCGCCAATCATTTTAAATACTGTCGCACATCATTTTAAAAAATGTCGCCAATCATTTAAAAAATGTCGCCAATCATTTTAAAAAATGTCGCTTATCATTAAGAATATCACCAAACATTAACGCCTGCTTTATGCAAGGTATAACTCCTTATAAGTATACGTATGTGTATAGATAGCGGAAAAATTATAACGCGCTTTGTACGTAAATTATAAGGAATTATTCCATGCATAAAGTAAAAGTAAAGAAATGTAATTTTTCACCTTAATAACTATAAAATCCGAATTTGAAGATTTCATTTCGGTCAATGTCAAATTTTGATAAAATTGGCGAATTCTTTACATAGAAATGCGCTCGTGTATATCATTCACAATCACGTTTTATTTTTTTTTTCTCTTTAAAGCCACTTTAATTTGTTTCTGTCTCGTTATGACATTTGCCCTTGTATTTGCCTAAGTAAAATTTTAATTTGATTAAATGTAAATGTCTCTTCTTGTGCTTTTTGTTTGTTTGTTTGAAATACATAATTACAGTGAAATTCATTTTAACAGCAAAAGTTAAAGTCGTTTTCGGTGTAATTTAATTACCGATAATTAAAATAAATTTCATGTCTTTTGATGTATGAAGTCGTTTTGATAAATGAAAGGCAATAATTTTGTATTAAAGAGGCTTTACACGGCAAATGCAAAAGTTGCCGTAGATGGGAACTTCTTGCCGTAGCACGGCAACTCTACGGCAACAAATACGGCAACATTTTTATTTTTTTTTTTCATTTATACAATATAATTTTTTCAAAAAACTTAAAATTTTCAAAAAACTCAAAATAGTCAAAAATTTCAAAAAACTTAAAATTTTCAAAAAACTCAAAATTTTCAAAAAACTCAAATATTTCAAAAAACTCAAAAAAGTCAAAAAAGTTTTTTGAAATTTTAAGTTTTTTGAAAATTTTGAGTTTTTTAAAATTTTGGAGTTTTTTGAAATTTTAAGTTTTTTGAAAATTTTGAGTTTTTTTGAAATTTTGAGTTTTTTGAAATTTTGGAGTTTTTTGAAAATTTTGAATTTTTTGAGTTTTTTGAATTTTTTTTGATAAAATTATGTTTTTGTTACTGAATAAATGAAAAAAAAAATTTAAAAATGTTGCCGTATAATTGCCGTAGAGTTGTCGTGCTACGGCAAGAAGTTGCCGTCTACGGCAACAAATACGGCAACAATACGGCAACTTTTGCATTTCCCGTGTAAGATGATGTAAACTTACTGTTTAGTGAAATTTTTCGCACTTCGAGTATGTTTTAATGAATTGCAAGTTAAAACAAGTGAAATTCTGTGAAAAAAAATTAAAAAAAAACATTCAAATAATTTATTAACTTGAGAAGACCTAACAAAGAAATCGGAATAATGCCAGTAATCGAACAACCACAACCGACAATTATTTTATTCAAACATTATCAGACCATTATAAAACATAAACAAATAATCTTCATAAATAACCTCATTTATTTCCAATTAAAAACAATACAAAGGACAAAAGTTGATAATGATACTCTTCTACTTCATTCCTTTTGTAAGTAGGCCTTAAATTCACGACCTAAGCCATTGTCATACAGCAAATAGTCTAACTCTTTAATAATAAATTGCTTGTTTTCTGTTTTAGTTTCCAGATAATAATAAAAGTAAAACAATAATTGCGTCTATACCGCTACCACAATACAGAAAATATAAATTCATTGCCAGACATTAGTTCCATATATAAAATTTAATTTTAACTCTCTTCTAATTTATAGTTAAATTCTTTTAACAAAATGCAATTTCTTGTTTACATATCTCGATGAACTTTAAACGTATTTTTAGAGAGATATCGTATTATTTGTACAATGAATGTGTTTAAATGTTATTTTTTTGGTTAGACCTCGTCTGGCATGTATGATAGAAATAAATAGCCGAGAAAAGAGATCGCATTATTTGTAAGATGGCTTTTTAGCAAATTTTTAGATGCGAAAATACATTTAATAAGAAAAATAAGCAAGTTTAGGGATAAATATTTTCTTAAACTGTATTTGTATTTTGTGTGTGTGTGTGTGTGTGTGTGTGTGTGTGTGTGTGTGTGTGTGTGTAGGCATAACATTTAACGTTTTACTTAACTTTGGTAGAGCAATAAATTTTGTAGCCACATTTTTGGTTATTATTCGTACTTTTCTTCATACGGATATTAAAAGCATCCAATAAAAAGAGAAAAGATGCATTTCTTGGCATAAATATTTGTCTCTAGAAGAAATTCCTTTTCCTTTTATATTCCATATGTTACAGTTATTCCTCTAGTAATGACTTAAGTTTTGTCTGCAACCATAAATGTGGTTCTGTCTACGCTCTCCTCCAACACAAAACACGTTCAATTTTAACGTTCAAGATTCACATTATTATTATTTTCATGACTTTTATCTAACATTTATTACCAAACACATGAAAACATTGAACGAAAATTCTCTCTTACCAAAAAATATTGTAAATGGTGTGTTAAGTAATGGTCCTTGGTAATGGTACACATGCAAAATATACAAATATAATTTTAAATGAACACATAAATTAATCCACATAATGATCTGTAAATTGAATTTTGCCACTAAATTTACTTTACTCTTCTAATAAAAAATAATAGTAATAGGCAAGCACTGTTCGTGTGACACTCGTGTGTTTGCTCTCCAAAAATAACAACAAATAATTATTGTTCTAGTCAAAATTTTAAATTAAATCCATTATTTACTGTTCTAGTTTCCGTTGAGGGTTTTTGAATTTTACGTTGTAATTTTCTGTTATTTTCTGCATATTTTATAGTTAACTTTAATGCGTCAAATCAATGGATTATCTGCTTTTGTTTAAACAATCACCTTTATTTTTATAATACAAAAAAAAAATATCGCAGTTTAAATGCTTTTTTTAATAGTTATAAGTGTAATTTAGAAAAAAATAAAAAAAAATTAATTGAAATGCCAAAATTACAACACAACAAAAACTTTGAAATTGAAAACAAAAAAAAAATGGAAAATGATGTGAATTCGATGAGAGTGAGTGCATTTATGAACTAGACTGAAGTTATCAACGACATTGGCATCCTCGACACGATCCAGGCGTCAACAACGAGTTTGACCCTAACTTTCAATTTTATTCCGTGTAGATCACAAAAACAGCTCTTAGCGCCCTCTAGATTATATTTTTACATTTCTATCTATCTTTACACTCATCAACGACTTTTCTCTTGGAAATTTTTCTAGAAAAGACTAAAAACTAACCTTTTTCACAGAAAAACCGTCACCAGCGCCCTCTGAAAGGTCCAATCAAAAAATCCTGATACAAGAAATCGTATTTTTTTATTCTCTTTCGATCTGTATGCTTGAATTTGTTTTGTTGGGTGGAGAAGTTTACTAAAATAAACTTTAACTTAATGGCTCTGAAATTAGGCTCAGGAATTGGGCTCAAGAATTAGGCCCCAGAGCCTGAAAATAGTCAAAAGCCCAAATTGTCCGATTTTTTCAAATATTTTTTTTTAAATTTTCAAAATAGCGAAAGTTTTTCAAAATGGAGCAAAATTTTCAAAATGACCGTTATTTTCAAATTGACCGTTATTTTCAAAATGTCGGTTTATTTCAAAATTAATGATATTCAATCAAACGAGTCCCATAGAATTGCACTTTTCTAAACCGCCCAGTGGTTAGAATTTCCCATTTTTTGTTTTTCCTGTCCGTTTTTTGATTTTCCCAACCATGATCGAAGCATAGTCGATTTTTATGTAGTCGATGTAGTCTGAGTACAATGAGTGAACTGGTTCCAATATCGAATTATCTTCAAAATTGTTGAAATTCCTAAAAAATTCTTTATTTTCATATTTTTTTTTCATAAAACACACAAAAAAACAAAGACAACCAAAAGAATGAAGTTTGAACATAATAAAATCACAATAAAAATAATACAAATTCATTTCGCGGCTGTTAAACGATAACTTTATACATTCATTTATACGAAGAACTTTTCCAAGGCAAATTTACCTTTATCACGCAGACAAAAATTTTACTTGCTATTATTTTTTATTTTCCTTTTACATTTCATTCTAGACAATATTTTACCTTTTCTTTTTAATTTTGTTGTTATTTATTTTTATGATAACTCGTTTTTTCATTTTTTTTTGCTATTTTACTTTCACCTGTTTTTGATTGAATTTTTTCCTGTTTCTTTATTTTTTTTTCATTTTTCAGACAAGACCATTTTGAATTAAAGCGAAATCAGAGTAGTACAAATGAGTTTTATATCACATTCAATCATTTCGATTAGAAAATCGTTTATAAGCCACGCCATTAACCTCTTTACAAACAAAAAATGTTTTGAATAGAAATGCTTGAAATACCTTTTGTATAGTTTTGATTGATATGGCACTTGAATTTCCAAAAACCCATATAAAATTAATTTGTTGGGTGCAAATTGAAATGAAACCATTTTATTTATCAAATAGTTTTAGTTGAGTACAAGCAATTCAGACACTTGTTTCATTATTAAAATATAAATAATTATATATTTTATTTGTATGTAGGAAATTGTTCTGGTAATTGTGTGTGATCGTTATTTTCATCGTTTTCATCATCATCAACGACAGCTACTTTAGTGTTTGTGTGTGTGTGTGTGTGTGTGTGTTGTATGCAGAGAAAAGCCACAATAGCTTATGTATGTAAATTGCACATAATTAATACGTAATTAAGTGTGTGGTTTTCATTATGTTTATCTTATATAAATTTATTTAAATGTTTCCTTTTGTATTGAGTCTATGAACACATAAGCAAGCACCCATTACCATTTGTGTGACACACAAATAATCATCATACAGGAAAAGGAAATATTTCTCATAATCTCATTAAATTTATTTCAATTTAACTGTAATAAGATGAGAAAACGTGGGTGTGCTTGTGTCTTTGGTTTAGGGTGGATCAATATAAATAAAAGTATAGACAAACATTTAATTTATTTTAATAACAGGAAATTTTATTTCATTAAAATTCTTCATTGAATTGCATTTGATAAGGTAAATATTGGAATTTCATGAAACACATGAAATGTAAAAAAATAACCACGTATTGATAAAATCAAAGGAAAAAATTGTTTAATGATAAATTGCTTGAACGTTCTACTTAAATATATTTTCAGAATCATTTATTACATTATTTGCCTCATTTTTAATACCTTCATATATGGGTTAAACAAAGTAATCCTGTAAAGAATGTAATTTTTTATCCATTTAAAATTTTTCTTTAGAAAAGATTTTGGTGCTTCGTGTCGTTCCATCATTAAACCTTCAATGAAACACTTTTTAAAATTGAAGTATTATCTAATTTGAGGTAAAAAGTTTTGCATTTAAGCTCTAAGGCCTGTGCATAGAATAAGAAAATGAAAATCTTTTTCCATTTCCTACCCTTTCGGAAGTAAACTCCTGAATTTCAGGAGTAATAAAAATAGTTTTATAAAATTTAAAACGTAAAAATTAAACATAAACAAAATATTAATTAATTAATAAATGGAAATAAAAAATCTAAATACTCAAAATTTAAAAAAACTCAAAAAGTCAAAAAACTTAAAAATTTCAAAATTTCAAAATATTTAAAAAGCTGAAAAAAATCAGTAATACCTAAAATTTTTAAAGAGAAACAAATTTTTTAAAAAGTCAACAAACTCAAAAATTTCACAAAATTAAACGAATTTAAAAAATATCAGCTCTTTGAAAATTTTGAGTTTTTTCCTGATTTTTTAAAATATTTTAATTTGGTGAATTTTTTAAGTTTTTTGACTTTTTTGAATTGAAATTTTACTTGTTTGAAAATATTAAGTTTTTTGAAAATTTTAAGTATTTAGATTTTTTATTTCCACAAATTAATTAATTATTTATGTTTAATTTTTACGTTTTAAATTTTATAAAACTATTTTTTAAAACTCCTGAATTTCAGAAGCTCAACTCCTGAATATTAATCCTGAAGTTAATTCTAAAAAATAGCAGGAGTTAACTCCTGAAGAATAGGAGCTAACTCCTAATCAGTTTACTTCAGACAGGATAAGAATTTCTGAAAAAAAAGCTACCCTGTCGGAATTTAAGCATATTTTTTTATTTCATAGAATTTAAACAAAATATTAGATCAGTATCTAATTTGAGCAGATGGTTCATGGAAATTAAGAATCTAAAACTCGAAATTTAAAAACGAAAATGAAATTTCTTTATTGGTAAAAAATTCAAAAAAAGTCAAAATAATTAAAAAAAAATTCGAAACACTCAAAATTTTCAAACTAAATAAAATTTTTACAAATGTCAAAAAACTCCAAATTTTCCAACAAATTAAAAATTAAAGTAATATTTTCAAAATTCAAAAAAAAAATTTTGAAAAATCAAAATCAGGACACTCGGTCTAGAAGAAAATTCAAATACTTGAAGATACGATCCGATTGGTTTACCTTTTTCATACTCTCTGCCTGTGTTTGATTTTAGTTTGGTTTTTTAACGAATGTGGAAATTTTATTTAATTTTTAAATTTCTTGTGATTTTTTTGAAATTCTTGACTTTTTTGAAAAATTGAATTTTTAGAGTTTTTTAAACTTCTTTTGAAATTTTCTGTTTTTCCGGCTTTTTTTGAAAACTTTAAGTGTTTGTGATTTTTATATGTTTTCTTGAAAATTATGAGAATTTGAAAATTTCAGGATTACACTTCTATTTTTCATCAATTGAGCTCCCGAAATTCAAAAATTTACTTCCGACAGGGTACGATTAGATGAGGGAAAAAATGCTCAAGAAATAACATCATAAAATTTTACCAGATGTTGAATTTCATTGTGTTCTGATTTTTTGTAGAATTTTATTGTGTCTGCATTTTATGAAAGCATCGATTGTCAAAGAAAAATATAAATGATTAATTTGATTAAGTGAATACTAAAACAGTCACTATTTATTTAACAAAAATGTGTTACTAGAGGTCACTTTAATGACACGCTTAAAGCTGAGTTTTCTTAGTAAAATTATTTTATTTTCATGCAATGTAAAAATTCAATGCCTTTGTTTTCCAATAATTTTTTTTTCAATATTTTTCCAAAAAAAATGTCAAATGATGATCAAATTAGGAAAAAATTTCACATGTATCACTGATATACAAATAATAATAATAAAAAATTAAATGAAACGTAACGATACAATTTTTTGATAAAAATTTTGTGCTTGAAATATTTTTTTTTATCAAATATTTTTTGTTTTTATATGAAGAAGGACAGCAAAATTATATTAAATTGCTGATATCGTCTTATTATGAAGGTCATGTCGAACCCTTTCAAGACCTACAATGAATTATTAAATAACTGTATTATTTTCAAATTTATTTAACATTTGATATGGATATCGGATATGAAAGAAAAACCTTCAATTTTACTTAAAATTCAATGAAAACTGATTCCTCGCACAAAGAAAAAACTTATTTTCTTTAAAAAAATTTGAAAGAAAAGTTTGCAGAATAAAGTGTCCACCACACATTGTTAACACAAACAATAATAAAATGAACACACACTCAATAAAACTATGAAGAAAGTAAAAGAGCAACAATGGGCAATACAATGCAATATGAATGAAAATATAAAGTAAATTGAACAACATTACAAAAAAAATGTTAAATTTAATCTAGTACTATGCTCTTTCTTTCATCTCCCTTCATAAAAATAACGTTATATGAACAAAGAGTTTAAAAAGTTGTTTCATTTTACAAGAAAAAGTTAACTGATTCGGACGAAAAGATTGAGTTTATGATTTTTTATTACAATTTTTTTTAAATGAAATAACGACGACTGACGATCATGATGATGACAAAATAAAAATTGAAGAAAATAAAAAGTTTTTCTTTGTATACAATTTTATGCATTGTAACTGAAGATATGATTTTATTACATGAAGTTAAATGCTTAGACTAGAGACATTACAATATTTTTCTTTGAATAGGCTTTCTTAGACAAGGGAGCTTCTTTTCATATAAAATGTAACATGTACTTGTGTCCTTTCTTAACAATTATTTAAAAGAATGACATAAACTTTCTCTACAAAAATGAAAAAAAAATCAAGTGCTTACTTACATACAACAAACAACATTAAATTTATACACAGCACTGGTACTCAAGGCACTTAATACAAGAAGTTCATAAAAGTATTCTTTTAAAATTTTCACACACATTAAAATAAAATAAAATAAAAAAAAGAATGAATGAAAACAAAACATACTAAATCAAAAAGTGTATGTCATGACATTTATGTGTAATATTTTCCTTTTCATTCTCTTATGTCAACTTGATAATATGTGATGAGCTCTTACGTCCACCAATCGAGAATTAAAACGATACGATGCATGAAAAAAAAATAAAAATAAAGTGCAGCAACATGTGTGATAATATCCATCTTTGTTGATGATGAAAGAATTTTTAGAAAGAGAGACAAAAGACATGCAAGCAGATAAAGAAAATAATGCACTTAAACTTGAGAAAAATGCATCACATTGAATGAAAAGTAATGAAAGTGGCTGCTTTTTTTCTTTTATAGTACACAGAGAGAGAGATGAAAAAAAAATGTTATTCGTTTTAAATGAAATTTTTATGTGTGTGTGAGATGATTAAAATGAAAAAAAAGAAAATAAAATAAAAATAGATTTAAAAAGGATTAGTCTTTTATGCCATTAAAAAGATAAGAATTACTCTAAGTAAAGACGATTGAAAAGGTTATTGTGTTGCAACAAACAAATGCTCTTGAGTGATTTGATGACATTATAAAAAATAAAAATGAATTGAATGGAGTGCATTTAGTGAGAAAAATTATCGAAAATTACATTTTAAATGTACTTTGAAAAATTAAAATTAGTACACTGTTATAATTTATCGTTTCCTTAAACGAAATGGGCTTTTGACCATCTGTATCGTTACCATAAAAAGTTTTTTATAATTTTTATAAGACTTTCGGAGCTTGGACCTTACAGAACGTTACTTACTTTTTACGTCTCCGGGGCGCCGTGGCGCTAACGTCCATTTTATAGGCTGGACCTATTGAAGAATAATTTTCCAAGTTTCTCTATCTTGCGCTTGCTGTTTCAAATTTTGCATTCGTTATGTTCTCAGGTCTTGTTGAATGTCATCGAGCCACCTCCATTTGGGCGACCCTCTGGATCATTTCTAAATAGAGCAATTGTTGCTCGGTTGGGGTGCCAAATGATCTGGCCATCGAAATCTGTTGATTTTTACCGCTGCAACTATGTTTCGCATCCAGGGGGTCGTCAGGTCGCTTGCTAAGAAAAAAAATCGTTTTTCATTTTGGCATCTGGCGAATTTGGCATATGGTAAATTTTGCATTTGGTGCATTTGGCATTTGGCGAATAATCATTTGGTACTTGGCGCATTTGGCACAATTGTCGCATTTAGAATATTTTATGAATTTGGCACATTTGGCGAATTTGGCAAATTTGACAAATTTGGCGCATTTGGCGTTTGTCACATTTGGCGTTCGGCGCATTTGAAGTTTGACAAATTTGATGATTGGCAAATATGGCGTTTGCCAAATTTGGTGGTTTTGGCATTTAAAGTGTCAATTTGGCGAGATCTGACTACCCCCTGTTCGCATCCAATCACTCTAGCTCGAAGTTATACCTTCTTCCCCATCTGTCACCTTCATGTATGGCACCAAAGGTGGTACGTAGTAAAAAAAACGCTCGCCCGCCATGAAATATCCCAGTTTATATTCGTTCACCAGATGCTAAAATTAAAAATGTACAAAGTTTACTCACAGGCTCAGAAGGAACTTCAAAAATAAGTACGGCAAGAATTGAACACAAGAGACTCGCTATTCAAATCGTTCTCTGCCTTCGGGAACTTCAGTGCAGATCTATAATTCTTAATAGTTAAACCAATCTAAGTTATTTTAATTTTTAGTTCAGTTAAAGCGTTGACAGCATTTATAATTTACAACACAAATATTTGTGTTTTTGCTTCATCCCACATTGTGACTGAAATAAAACTTCTTTTACTTTAAGCTAGCAGTATCGTATGAAATAACTTTAACGACATAAGAATTCTTTCAAATACAGAAACTGTTGCAACTATTTTGACATTTAAATTTAAAAGTTTTACATTCGAAATACTTTATAATAAGAATGATGTTAAAACAGTGAAGAGCAAAAATGAAAGGACAATTTAAATATTAGCATTTGAATTATTTGATAATTTGCAGTGTAATTTAAGACGACCATGTCTTTTCGTAAATTGTAATGCCTTTCACGCCTTATCTACGACTTTATGAATCACATTTAATTTTACTCTTCCTCGATCAAAAGCAGTTCCATTTTTTTGTCAATTACTGTAAAACTGCATCAAAAACATTATAAAACTAAGGTAAAAATTCTTTTAAACAGCTTTTATATACATTATAATTCATCCTGTTTCGTAAAATATGCAGTACTCTGGTATTTGCATTCCATAAATGTTAGAATAGAAGAAGAAAAGTTTATTAATCTGTTTCGCTCCACATCAACGTTATATTATTTGTTGAATGTAAGTATATTCTCGACACACTTTCAATGCAAAAAGTATTCAGTGTGTAATTTTTAAAATCTTACAGATTATATTTTATGGGATTACTTTAACGTGTTGTTATTCTTTATTCTATTTTCCGTGTTTATATTTTTTATTTTATTTACATTTGAAAATATTTCATATTAAAAGTGGAAAAATCTTGTTTCAGTTCCAGTACAGTTAGTTCGTTCATACTCAATGTAATGCCAAACAAAGAGTTGGACATAAAAAAAATTATTTTAATACGATATCTAAACTGAATTCAACACAATGAACGTAAGACAATGCAAAAATATTTACGAACATAAATCACAAAAGTTGATGTTTGTTAAAATAATTTATAATAAACTTAAAAAAAAAAAATATTTGTATTTCATTCATACGGGAATTTCAGTAAAATGCCAACAATCTAAGAGCAAATGATTTACAATTGTTTACATTTTTGATTTGTTTCATCTGTACCCTAGTTTTTTGTCCAATTACAATGTGCACCTATTAGAATGAAATCAATATATTTTACTATAAAAATTTATTTTTCATATTTTCCAATAAAAAAATATTAACAAATTACATTGTCCGAGCAAAAATATGTAGAATAAAAGGATAAATTGCAAAATACTATCATGATATCATAAATTTCATTTTATTTTAATATTGGAGACATTTCATTTCATTTTTTTTTTCATCATGTATAATCTGGATTCACATGTCCATCATGTAACGATCCTACGCTTTTCATTTTAACTGAATGTTGCAAAATTTTCACTTGAATTACTTTTCACTCACACTCTCAGCATTAGATGAGAGTAAAATAAAAAAAATGATGTAACAAAAAAATTTGATACAATGTTTTTTTGCTTTATTTTTGTGTGTGTGTTAAATTTTACAATGAAAATTGGAAACACACGTGAAAAATAATATCACAATGTATAAAGGTCATCTTCAATTATGAACCATGACGGTTATTTTTACCGTCATCACATTCATCTATAAAATGTTTGATATCGATTTGCTTGTATTAATATTTTTTTTATGCTTCATTTTGGCGATCCGATGAAAATTGATGTTTTGTGTGGCATTTTAAAAATTGGATTATTTTTTTTTTTGTTGTTGTTGTTGTGCTGAAAATTTGTTGACATAATTCCGACTAACTAAAGATGATTTTGTATAACAAAAAACCACGTTTTCTATCCGGATTATTTGAATTGGTCTCGACACCATAATTTTATCACATTTCAACGATATGACGGTTGTCAAATACAGTTCAAAAACAAAATATTTGCGGAAAATGTTATAGATTTTAGTTTTAATTAAAAATTTTGGTCCGGTCATCTGTGGTAAGTGGAATGATATTTGTTTTTTTGTGTGTTTCGAGCGGTTCTTAAATAACCTGCTTCGTTTTTTTTAAAATGTCATTTTCTTTTCAATTTACATATAAAAGTATCGTATTAGATAGCAATGAGAATAGTTTTGTAATATAATTAAATTGAATAGAAACATTGAAGAATGACTGCAGTAGAATAACTTTAAAAACTATTTCTTTTGTTTTTAACCACTCACACACATTGACATACACACACACCAATGTTGGAAGTTTTATATTAAATGTAATACATTAATTTAAAGTAAACAGTTGATAAAGGAACACACATATTTTGAAAACATAGTTTAAAGTTAGTTTTTGTAAGTTACCTTATTGAATAGAGGAAGTAGTTCGTTTCAAGATTAAACTCAAGCTGTGGGCTACAAAAGCTTTGTCACTCCGCTTCTTTGATAAATTCATTAGTTTGTCACTTCTGTTATTTCCTAGCTTATAGCTACTGATTGGACAAATATTTCTCAAATCTACAATTAAACTTTTGAGAGCGGCATCTGTGTAAAATTCCTGAATCCCTGTAATAAAATACTAAGCACTGTTACTTACTTTTACGTTACGCTTTGTCCTTTCTCAAGGAATCCAGACTGTCGTCATGTGGAGCAAAGGCGATCTACAAAATTTCTCCATCAAGAACGTCGGATTTCAATTTGTTTCAGTTCCTCCAGGTTGTTAAATTTTGCCTAATTTGTCTCTCTGACCGAGTTGACATCAGAAAGTGTGGAGCATCGAACATGTTCCTTGATCGAACTCTTCTACGGCTACCTTGTGGATTTTATACAAGTACCTGGTGGCAAACTTCTGAAGGGTCTTTTCGTAAGATAAGCCCAATTTAACCAAATTTTCTTCTACGTATCTCCAAATTTATGTTATGCATCTCGGCTTTTCTTAGCAGTTCCTCATTCGAAATTCTATTCGGCCAGAAGATACGGAGAATTCGACTAAGACAGCGTTTGACAAATACTTACAGCCTTCTCTTAATGTCCTCTGTAATAAGCCAGGTCTCACAACCATACAGAAAGACTGAGAGTACGCATTATCTAAAGATGTTAAGTTTTCCCGGTTTACCATAGACTGAAGAGCACCATATACTGTTAAGCACTATGCTATGTGATCAGGGCCGGCGAGAGGGGGGTACAGGGGGTACTAAAGTACCGGGGCCCAGGCCTTTTAGGGCCCAGGCTTCAACAAGCTATTAAAAATATTTAATGTTTTTTACAATACTTATTTCACAATATGGTAAAATTTTTCATTTTCGTACAAAATCAAACCCGAGGCTCGGGTATTCCTTTTATTTTTATAAACGCTTGATCCATCGGTTTTCCAATACTGTACTTATATCAAAATATTTTAAGTTTGAAAAAATTAATTTTTTTCTCTCTCCATCACTTTTTTTATACCAAAATGCGGAGCTGCGAAGCAGCGAAGCATTTATATCAAAGTATTTGAAGTTTGTAAAAATGATTTTTTATCTCTCTCTCATAATTTTTTGTACCAACCAAAATATTTGAAGTCTGATAAAGTAATTTTTTTGTCTCTCTCTCTATAAAAAAATCATCAGTTAAATATTTTGATATAAATGCTTCGCTGCTTCGCAGCTCCGCATTTTGATATAAAAGATTGTGAGAAAGAGATAAAAAAATTATTTAATCAAAGTTCAAATATTTTGATATAAATGCTTCGCTGCTTCGCAGCTCCGCATTTTGGTATAAAAGATTGTGAGAGAGAGAGAAAAAAATTCATTTAATCTACTTCAAATAATTTGATTTAAATGCTTCGCAGCTCCGCATTTTGATATAAAAGATTGTGAGAGAGTGAGATAAAAAAAATTTTACTCATGCAAACTTAAAAGGCCCGAGAACTTTATAATTTACCGGGGCCCGGTCAAGCTCTCGCCGGCACTGTATGTGATAAACATTATGAGAGACTTACTACTACTTTATGCATGGTATAACCCCTTATAATTTTCGTACAGAGCGCGTTATACTTTTTTAAGTTATAACTTGCAAAAACCAGGCGTTAGGTGTACTGTTGCAATCCAATGTCAATTTAAATTCCCACATTCAACAACACATTTTCAACGCTACCAGAATGTTTAATGATCCTTTTGTAACAAAATTTCCTAAAGCAAGGTGGATTGACAACGTCCATTCGGATCTGAGGATGTTAAGAGTGCAAAACTGGCAACAGGTCGCGCAAGATAAAGAGCACTGTAAACAGATCCTTCAAGAGGCTTTGACTTAGTAATTTAAAGCTAAGTAAGTAGTTGGAAATCATGCACGTTGCTACATAAGAAACTGATAGAGTAAGTCCAGAAACCATTTCTGAAGCTTGCATTCCGTGATCTTAGCTTGGCCATCCATTACCTGTTTTCCTTACATGAAGCTCGTCTTTCTCTTTAAAGTAAGAACACTCTCACCAATGGAAGTGAATCAGCGGACTTTGTATTCATGTGCAACCTTATCGAAGCGTTTTCAGTGAAACTGAACTAGGACAAAAAATTTCCTGCAATTCAAATCCTTATCATACAAGGAACTGGAAACCTATTCGAGTCCCATCACATTTAACCAATTATGGTTCAAACGAATCCTTATTCGTATGTTGTCGACAATTAATTGCCACAAAAATCTTTGGAGGAGCAATCTGTCTATTCCAGCTTGAAAATCAGAGCTTTTGGTGGGTATCGAAGCAATCTTAAAATTTAATAGATTTAATTGAAAAAATTTCTACAGAAAATTTCAAATTCAATGTCTTTAATTCTTCATTTCAACTTGTCTACATTGAAAATGAACTTTTCCTTGCAACACAAAGTCTTAAATTCCAAATCTTTGATACATATCAATAAAGGACATGTAAAAGAAATATTTGCATATTTTCTTTACATGATCACCATAACAATAATAATCTTTCCTTTGACTATGCATAAAGATGCCAATATTAAATAAACTCGTTACAAGCCATCTTATGAAGTAAAAGGACACAATACAAAATAATATTTGATACACACATAAGATAAAATGCATCCCTTTTGTAAAATAATTATATTATAAGATTCTTGTCACACAAAAATGTCTTACTAGGTCTTTGAATACAACAACATTATCATTGTTACTTTTAGTTGTTAAAGTTTCAATCTTATAAAACACTCCATATATTACATCATCATCACAATTTTTCTTATTGTTGTTACAAGATTGCAGTAAATTCAAACCTCTTCTAAAAATGAGTATAAAAGATTCAAAACATGAAATCTAAGTAATTGACCATTATTATACTTGTCTTTGATTACTTATAAGCATAAATTCCTGTTGAAAGTTGTTGCATTTCAACAACAACAACTACAATAGTTTAGTAATTGTATTATTATTTTATTTTGTATTGTGTTATAACAAAAACATGTTGATGTTTGAAAATGTATGCCATTTACACACACACAAAATATTGTTTTATTTATAAATTAGTTACTTTACAGATGCTCCCTCTCTCGATACATTTACAGCGTTATAGTTTGGAAAATCTTTGTAATATCTCTAATTTAATTGAGTTTAATGAATGATGATGTGTTCTTGTTTTGAATTGTAAATTTCTTTTGTAATGTTGGGAAATTACTATTGTTATTGTTGTTGTGGTTGAAACTAAATTTTACAATAAGAACCAAATAAATGTTATGATAAATAAATTATGAAGAAATTTCATTCACGTACCAAACAAATACCTAATATGAGTTAATTTAATTAAGTTAAAAGCAAATATTTTATCAGATATTTCATTTTTAAGTTAAAGTGGAGACGTCTGGTTATTACTGAAATTTACATTAAAATTTGGATCTGTTGCTTACAAAGTTCACAATTTTCTTTGAATTTATTATTAATTGCATATTTTTTTTTTGTGTATTTACAGAGATTGTCGCGTTGTCAGAGATCCACAAACATTAAAATCGAAAGGATACGGTTTTGTATCATTTGTAAAAAAATCGGTAAGTAAAATTTTTTTCAATTTAATTTTATTCAATGTTTTCATAATGTGTTAAAAAAAATCACAAAAAGTATTTTTTTAAGGAGTGCTTGACACAAAGTAAATTATTAGCTCAATCAATTTCCAAACTATAAATAAAATCCTTATCATCAAATTCTACTATTTATTATTATAATCATAATTACATTTTCACTCAAATTTCATTTTTATACAAAATTCATACAAAAAAGGCAAAATAATGCCAAAAATAAACAAAAATGTGGTAAAAAAAAAATAATTACTAGACATAAAAGACAAACAAATCATTAATGAAAGGGGTAACGGCAAACAACCCATATAAATATTTTCTTTTGCGACAAAATCACACGAAACTTGATAAAATAAAAAAATTATAACGAAAAATTATGAAAATTAATATTCATGATGAGTATCGTTTTTTTTTTATTCTTCTTTATGTAAAATTAGCAGCTTCATTTCCTTTTTAATTTATTAATTGAATAAAATGACTGAGAAAATATTTATTTTGATAGGATAAGTTTTTTTTTTTCATTTTGTTTACAATGAATTTACATAAAATGGTGAGATTGTTTAATTTAATTGTTTTATTATAAAAAAAAGTGAAGAAATTGATAAAGAACCAATATTTGATTGGAAAAATATGACTTTTATTAATGGCTAACTAACCGAAAAGCCGGTGATTTTTTTTTAAATATTTCAGTAATTATGATCTCATAATTTATAATCAAATTAAGACTTTTCTTTTCAAATCTTAAATTGAATTTTGAGACGACAGTTTTCAAAACATTTTTGTATCAACCTCAAACATGTCATGCTCGTTCCAAACCCCCAATTATAGAGTAATTTTCACAAGAATAAATCTTTAAAGCACTTTTATAAGAAAAGAATTAATTAAACCAACCATTTCCGACCTTGGTAAAGTTTGTCCCGATTTTTTTCTTTCAAAAATCGGGAAATGATCGAAAATCGGAAAATCTAGATAACCGGAAAATTTCGGGAAAAAAACGTCGAAATTGCCGGAAAATCAACACATGGCTAGTAGAAAACTTGCGAGAAAAATCATTTTCCCGATAATTTTATATTGGATATTTTTGTTTCCCTCAGTCCTCATACAATTTATGAACTATTATTTTTGGTTTTTTTTCTGAATTTTCGGCTTTTCAGATTTTTTTCCAATTTTCCCAGCCATTTTCCGATAATTTCCCGATTTTTTACTATCCCAAAAATATTGACTTAAATGGACACCCTTAAAAACCGGGACAAACTTCACCAGAGTCCATTTCCGTTAAATTCTCAAAAAAATACCATTAAATTGACATGAGAATCCCCCGATTTTTCCAACGAACAATAAATATTCATATAATGATATTCAATGCAAACATCCAATTATATAAAAACAAATTGTTTTGATCAATTTTATTTATTTGCTTTATTTTCCTTTTTTCCAATTTCATCCTCAATCAAGTCGATTATTTCCTAGAATCACAATATAATAATAATAAAAATAATAAAAACCACCTCAAAAGATTATAGGAAAATAATATGAAGGAAAAAAATTACAGAAACCACTTGAACCACAAGTGATTGAGGTTAATTATCAGTTAACAAGATAAACATTATCATTTAATGGTTATTATACATGTAAAAAGAAAATATTCAAAGGAAAAAGGTATTTCTTAGAAGAAAATTTCAATAAATAAAAGGGAAATTCATTTAAAAAAACATTGAATGGCTTTGAACAGTGCATTTCGATAGAATTGGATCAATTGAGTTTACATTCATCTTCTAAGTGGAAATTCCACACTCTCAACCCAAAAACAGTGCGAAACCGTGTTTCCATTGGTGTCCCACTGGTTGTGGATTGAGAATGCAAGGCTAGAAAAAATGGCTTTGAAAAGCAATTCTAAATGAGACGCTAGAAAAATTGACCTATATTTGCTTATTTACATGAGAAATTCACTGAAGAGAAAATCATGATATGAAGCTTCCCCGCGTATGTGCGTGCGTGCGAATTTCAACATGTCCATAATATGAGTGTAAATTTCCAAAAATTTCACGTAACTGATACAAATTTACAGCTGAATGACATACAAGGAAAAAACTGATAGGTAAAAAAAAAATGAAATTTGATATAAAGAAAAGTAAACATCACATATGCGTAAATATACAAAAATTGTTTGAAAATAGTGACTTTTAATATTTTTTTAGTATGAAAAAAAATGTGATGTCATTGAAAACTCTTTCATTTTCCCATTTTCTATTTATATTAATGACATTATTCTGATAAATAAATTATGAAATACAGGAGATGAGTAAATGATGACAACATTTTTTTTCTTCATCATCACGTGAGTGAATGTGTTAAAATACCATAAATCTTTGTATAATGATAGACTTGAGATGAGATGAGAAAGTAAAAAATAAAATCATGCATTTTTCTGTGACATTAATGATACAAAAACAATGATAATAATTTTTTTTTTTAACACTAAGAGATTAATGATGTTTTTTTAATGTGTTACATTCAAAACATATGTCATTTTATTTCATCTCAAACCACCCTTGTCTTATTTTTTTCGTCGTGAATGAAATTCCATTAAATTAAAATGTTGCACATTATCACTGTGATAATAAAAAGAATACAACAATAAAAAACACGGAGTTTAATGATGATAATAATATAAAAAATATCCACAAAAATGTAGGACAAACCATAAAACTCGTAAAAGGGAACACAAAAATTTCGGAGAAAAGTAAAAGCAGTTACAAATAAGTATCGTGTTTTTTTCTTCATTGTAACACGAATAAATTTTACCATCATTTGGATCAACATTTGACTTATACGCACTTTCATTTCACATCCCTCCTCGTTAAAGCATGAAATAGGAAAAAAGTCATTACAAATTATGAGGCTGTTTAATCCTAACAATATTTTTATTATGGTTTTTTCTTTCATTTTCCATGAACATAGGACTGAAAATTTAAGATTGGTGTGTGTTAGTCAAACGATTTTTGATCAAATTCATTTGACTAAATATTCGTTGAACGTCTGTCCTGGAATGCGGAAGTGATAAAAGATCCAGGAAGACAGGTCGCCAAATCGCAAAACGAATTATTGCCTGCTGCATCTTAATATTTGTACACTTATGCTCAAAATTTTGTCGTTGAAGTAGTTTCGATCCAAGAAATTTTATGTAATTAAATGTCACAATTTCATTGAACAAAAAATTTAAGGCGATGAGCTAAAAGAGCCAAAATTATGTAATGAAAGAATTAAAAAACCTCGAAGAAGCTTTTGAACCAGGTTGGGAGTCAAAAAATTCAAAAAAGAGCCAGATCTAGCTTCGAAAAAGCTAAAATGGTCATCCTGAGACACACCAATATCTAGAAAAGAGTGTTTGAGAGAAAGAGAGAGATATTTTGAAGTCTCACTCTTTAAAATTGATTTTTAATTTCATCTTATGACAAGATTGAAAGCATTAAAATTTCTCATCCAAAATCCTCCTTGAAAATTTTTTTCCATTTAATATGAAAATGAGAATATAACTGAAAAAAAAATCATCAGAATAATGCTGGTGCGGTAAAATGAAACGTAACATGAAACTGTGTTTATGTTGAATGTGCGTGTCTTAAATGTCCGCAACGTGATGTCATGTAACGCATTTGCTTTCTTAAAAAAAATGTTTAAATGTAATAGGTATTTACTTTTTATAATATTATTATTTCATTTTTATAAAAAGTGAGCACGTATGAGAAAGAAATATCTGAATATCTTAATTCATATTTTCTCTTTTTTTTTGGTAATATTTAAAATTTTAATAATTTGGCCAAAACATTTGAAACAAAATGAAAATGAATGCCACCTCAATTTGATTTGAGAGTTGTTCAAAATTAACCCTTTGAGTTCAAAATCTAAACCAAGCAAAGAAAAAAATATTTGAATGGGTATCATTATTAAGTATCCTAATTATAAGTAATTGAGACAAAAAAAAATTTTCAGCTATGTATAATTAGGCTTTTTTAGCTATGTCCCGTATATGGGACAAAAGCGCTATAAGCCAAAAAAAATTGTCCCATATATGGGACAATTTTGAATTTGTAACTTTGAGCGCTTTTGTCCCATATACGGGACAATATTTGAGGGTCTGTATCGGAGCTATGGGAAGAGTTACAACTTTTTCTTTTGTGCAGCTAATTTAGTAGTAACTAGAAGATAAAAGAACGGAAATAAAAAAAATTTTCAATTGACTTCTTTATTATTTAATTCACATTGAAAGAAGTCAACCTCCACATTTTACATTTTTTTCATTTTTTCAAACTTCAAAATTCAGGCTCGCAGTTATATCGCTCCTGAATTTTAAATCGTTTGTTGTTCCTGTAACTTACATCCCTTCTTAACTTTTTTGCATCATGAAAAAAATTTTAGGATCGATTGAAGTCCATTTTTCAAGCGATTCAAAATTGTCCCATATATGGGACATTCGCCCAAAGGGTTAAAATAATTCATTAAATTAAGATCATGTTAAAAATGTGCTATTTTTGTTATTGTTTTTTCATAATACAAGGAAATTCTGGTAATTTTTTTATCATTCCCTTAATTGAATTTGTGTCATCTTCTGATCATTTTTGTCATCCTAAATATTTATTCAAACAACACTCATCAAAATTGACATACACACACAAAAAAAGAAGAAGCATGAGACAACAAAATATGAATAGAAATTTTATTTTACAATCGAAACATGATTCCCATTTAATACCCTCATTCTGCTCCTTTAATACCCGTAAATAATAAAACGTAAATTTTTTTATTGAAACATAAACATTTTTGTTCCCCCGTTTTGTTGATATTTTAATATTATATAAATTTTATGTATATCTCATATATTTGTGTTATTTTGAGTATAAAATGGCTGATTTACTTAACATTAATTTAATTTTTTTTTTTTTACTTTTTCATTCAAACATACAATAGAAAATTTTTGGGATAAAATGTCGTGTGTCGTTTAGGATGATGATGATGAAAATTCACATAAAACTTATAATACGATAATAATAATGTGTTTGCATGAGGTTACCCCCTGTAGCTAATCATGTCGATGTTATTTTTATTATTATTTTATATGAAAAAGCTCACAGCATACACAGAAAAGCAAAAAAAAAAAAGGTTTGATTATAAAATAAAATATTGCTTCACACGGTTCTATGCTAATATTACACACACACATGCATTACACAAAAAATAACTATGTATAATAAAATAAGATAATCATTTTCAGGAAATGAGTTTTTCCTTTCACACACACTTCCACTAAAAAGATGCTAAATTATATATTGTAAAAAACGAATTTATTTCATCTTACGTTGATGCGTGTTGGATTTCGGTAATAATACGTGAAATAAGAAATCAGTGCGTATTGATTCACATAATATAAAAGCACATAAATGTCATTTAATTTCACGCCTTGCATGAGTCTTTTTACTTTGAACTGTTTAAGACCCCCTTAGAAGTCGTTTATATTCAATAAAAAAAAATAATGATTACGTTATTTTAAAATAATTTTATAAAGCTCTTATATTTTTTTATTTATTCAAATTAATCAGATATTATTATAAGATTTAAATTCTAACTTGAATTTTATTGCCAATTTTGATTACATCTTGATTTTATTCAAAGATAATTGGAATATATTTATTTTCAATGAACCATACAAAATATGTGAAATATCATTTGTTTTTATTATGTCATGAAATAATTTGTTATTAAATTCGATTCAATAATTTTATTACTAATTTGATTTGGATTTTTTAAAATTTTGAGTGAGATGAGAAATTGAAGGAAAAATTTAAAATTGAATTTTGTGCAGCGCTAGTATTTGTTCTTAGTGGTCTTCGTCTTGATGGTATGTGGGTATGGTTGTGAGTTCATTTAGGTGGTGAAAAAACGATTAAGGTAATCTGGCATTAATCCTTTGCTTATCTAAAAATCGAGGTCCGGTAAAATCCGTTTTCTTTGCCATTTTTCTGATAACGTAGCTTGTATTGCACTTAAATTTTAATTTGTCATCTATCAAAACTCCTAAATATGTCATCTCCTTGACATATTCAATTTTTTGGTAATTAATTATAATATCGGGAGGGTTTTCAATCATTGCTTTTGTTTTTGCGATATTCAACATTATTTTGGACGACACAAGGAATTCATTTACTCTTGCTAATTCAATATTCAGTACTTCAATGGTGTTATTTAAGTTATCACAGTCAGCCCATATCAAGATGTCATCGCAAACAGATTTATATTGCACTTTGTTACACAATTCACTACATCGTTTATGTATAGGTTGAAAAGTAGGTAGGAGAGGGGGTATTCCTAGTTCAATTGGGATTGCTGAGGACATTGTACCATTAAATTCTGTAATTTGACGTCTATGTCTTAAAAAGCTCTTGAATCATATTTACACAGTGCATTTAAACCCTACATTTTGCGGTTTCATTATAAAAATAGCGCGATCAACTGTTTCGAACGCTTTTTTGAGGTCAAGGAAGACCGCCACAATTTCCTTTTTTGCATCTTTCTCTAACTTCCATTCATGAAGCACTAAATTTAAAGTTGACTCGTATGAGTGACCCGATTTACATGCGGACTGGTACTGTAAAATTATTTTAGTTTTTTCGATGTAATCTGATAATTGGTACTTAACGATATTTTGCAATAATTTGTCATAAACCGGAGCTCTGTTAATGGGTCTCATTTCCGATGCTTTGCTGCTGCCTTTAATTTTTGGGGTTGGTGTTGCAACTGTGAATTTCCACACATCAGGTAAAATTCCTCGTTCCTCATTAAATAATTCAACTAGAAGCTCACCATGATTTTTCAATATAAATAGGAGGGATCGGACAAACGTTTCTACACGGTTAGAAGAAAACGTGCCTCTAGAGTGCCGCATTTAGTGCCGCTAGCGGCACTAAAGTGCCGGAGTGCGGCACTGTACGGCACTCCAGCGGCACTACATTTTTATCGAAGTTTTTAACTTAAAACTAAGATTTTGATAATTAGAAAAGGCTTAAAGCTCATACTTTTTTCAAGAAAAATTATTATTTTTCGAAAAACCCCATGTTTCCGTATTTTTTTTACATGACTCAAACTCGTGGAAATTAATATTCGAGCGATTTCAACTCGTGCAAATGAATTTTTGAGCGATCTCAATTCGCGGAAATGAATATTTGACTTTTTTAAACTCGTGGATAATAAAATTCGAGCGATTTCAACTCGTGGATTGTAAAATTCAAGCGATTTCAACTGGTCGAAATTAATATTCGAGCGGTTTCAACTCGTGGAAATTAATATTCGAGCGGTTTCAACTCGTGGAAATGAAGTTTTGAGCGATCTCAATTCGCGGAAATGAATATTTGACTTTTTTAAACTCGTGGATAATAAAATTCGAGCGATTTCAACTCGTGGAAATGCATTTTATTTTTTTTTTAATTCGTGATTTTAATATTGGGTGAATGTGGATAATAATATTATTTTCCACGGTTGAAATCGCTCGAATTTTACTATCCACGAGTTGCAAGTAATCAAAAATTTATTTCCACGAGTTAAAAGTACTCAAAATTTCATTCCCACGAGTTAAACGCAATCAAATTTCATTTGCACGAGTTGAAACCGCTCGAATATTAATTTCCACGAATTAGAGTCATGTAAATGAGTGCCTCCACGAGTTTGAGCAAGCGTATAAAACTCGTGGAAGCGTAATCAAACTTCAGCACATTATTTTTTTTTCAAAAAAAAAAAAAAATTTAACAAAATTTAAAAAATAAATTTTTTTTCTTTATATTTTTTGTACGCTAAAAATTATTTTTTTTCGAGTTTATTAATTTTACTTAAACTTTCTATGGTCTTTAAACATTTATTTTAACAAAAATCTGAATTTAAAGACAAAAATTATATTAAAATTTAGTGCCGCAGTAGTGCCGCAAGTAGTGCCGGAGCAGTGCCGGAGTAGTGCCGCTGAGTGCCGCTAGCGGCACTGTTTGCGGCACGTTTTCTACTAACCGTGTAGAAGTACATTTTTCTAGCAAAGTATCAAGATTACTAATTATAAATAATTTCAGATTTTACTAGAAAATTATAATGAATATAATAAAGGGAAGTCACATAAAAAAATAAAACAATCAAGAAATTTAATAGAAAAAAGAAAGAGATTTTATCACGATGTTGATAAAATAAATGAGGTTTTTACCTTCATCTGAAAAACATTTCATTCTCTTATACTCATAAATGTTTATGATATTATTTTTTTTTATCTTATTATTTGTAGAGAAAAATAATCTTCTTAACTATCAATCTCGTGTAAGTGAATATTCATTTCAGATTCCTCTACTCAATACATTGTTGAGAAGTATAAAAAAATGAATGAAGAATTTTTCACTTGAAACATGAATTTCATGAAATTGCGTCATAGATTGTTTTGATGTGATTTTATTGTCTGTAAAAAAAAACACAACAAACAAAAAAAGAAGGCGTTTAATGTAAATATATAAGAAAAGGAATGAAATTATAATATCATAATAAAAATTCTCGTTTAATTGTAGTTGATCCATTTGAAATGTGATATCAGAGAAAAATTAACCAGCATAATAAAAAAAACGAAATCCATTATTTTTTATTATTACATTTACACTCACACACACAATGAAATGAAATGAAATGAAATCAAGAAAAGTAGAAATTGTCCGTTACTTAAACCATTAAAATGATCCTATTTACCTTGAGTAGTTTTATCATCATTATTATTATTATTATTGTTTTTCTTACCTTTTTTTTCTCTGTATTTAAAAGCTTTGTCTTGGTTAAATCTGTTATAAAATGTAATAATAACTCACGGTCACTATAAAAGATAAGACACTTATATTTCCTTTTTTGAAAGAGAATTTTTTTACGTCTTTACGTTACAGAAAAATATCAGACATGAGATAATCAGTCTCAAGAGTGTTGCACATGAATGTCTTTCCATAATAAAATACATGGAGAAAAAGGCAAACTAACGTGAGAGCATCAGATGTAAGTGATGAATAAATGGGAACATAAGTAGGGTATTAAAGTGCAGTTTTGCTCTTACTCCAACAAAACAATGATTTTATTTTTTTATTTAAGAGAAAATAAGAAGAAAAAAATTAAATAAATCCAGAACATTTTTCTTCGTTAAGGTTTGTGTCTACATAACAAAATTTGTATATGTGGATAATGATGATGATGATGATTGTAAAGGAACGGATAAAATAATCTCTGAATTATTATATGATTTTTATTTTCAACTCTTTTTTCACATTTTTTTAAGATTTTAAAATATCTAAAATATGAAGAGAGATTATCCTGAGTTACAAATACTATTATTATTGTTGAAACATTAACCTAGATTTTATTTGTAATCTAAGCGGATCATTGACAAGCATTATGGTAAAGTCCAATTCATTACGATGCTAATAAAAAGAAAATTTAGTAAGTGAACTGACCTGGCCTAGTCGACAATCGCCTGGAATTTGTGAGAATCGATTTTTAGTGGTCCCATTTCAGTGCTTTTACTTTTCACTTGGAGCGTCACATTTGAGCCCGTCGATTCATTGTGCTTTGGATAGACGAATAGCAATTAACATTACACTTATAACAATGAAATTTCTTCATATGGGGTCATTCGATATGTAAAAAAATGAGGTCGCTGTCTACCGTTTGTCCCGTGTAAACGTATAAAATTTCATGTTTTTCACTTGAACTACCCTAATAAGATCAGAAAAGTGTGTAAAAAAAATTTGTCATATGATATTCTTTAAGGAAATTTTTAAGTTTTCCAAAAATATTAAGAATTTGCATTCCGAATACTTAATTTGTCTAAATTAGCCGTTAAATGTACGATTTTTCAAAAAAAAAAAAGTCACTTTTTTCACTTTGAACACCCCGAGTAGGGTTAGAAATGGGTCTAAACAAAATTCCAATTCAAATTCTTAGAGAAAATTGTCTTAGCTTTTCAAAAATACAATATATTTGGTGTTTTGGACACATTTTAAGGGAGCAGACCCAAAAAACCCAAGACCCAGGTTTGAAATTCAATGAAAAATTGCTCTGTTATTTCAAATCGAATTTGTTTTGTTAATCAGTGAAATTTAATTTCTCTAAAAAAATAAACCACTTTAAACGATAGCAATGAAGAAAAAACTTTTATGAAATCCATTTTAAAGTGCATAATTTTTTTCTTAATCTCAAACTTTAAAATGAAGCACAAGTAAGATTAAACGGAAAGAAGAAATCTTTCAAAACAACAATCCACAATAAAAAAATAAAATGAAAATCTTCACGCTAAAGAAAATTTAATGTTACGCTAATATACATATTTTGTCCTTTATTTTTCATTTTCCTTTAAAAAATATATATTATTTTATATTTTTTTTTATTTCAACATTATCCATGTTAATGTCCCGTAACAACTCAAGCTTGTCAAGGGACAAACAAGAATATTTCATCTTTTATCGTCATCAAGTTCCTTGTTTGCCTTCACTATCATTTTTA
This sequence comes from Culicoides sonorensis, assembly GCA_900002565.1. Lineage (NCBI taxonomy): Eukaryota > Metazoa > Arthropoda > Insecta > Diptera > Ceratopogonidae > Culicoides > Culicoides sonorensis. Next base: position 41,084 of record LN483507.1, on the reverse strand, counting down.
TTATGACTAAATGAATAATGAGGATAAATGTCGTAGTCGGTTGTCTCATTGGGCGTTTTTTTTTTGTTTTTAATGCGCAAAAAAATGGCATTTAAAGAGACAAAATAAGAAAGAATATTGTTTGATAAGATAAGATTTAAACGAGAAAAATAATAAAAAAAAACAATAACTGTAAAAAAAAAGCAAAAAAAAAAATAAAGGGAAGAGGAATAAATTAAATTTTTTTTCATCATAATAAGACGAAATGAAGAAAATCCTTTTATGGTTGTCATTATTTTTCATGACGTTTTGTCTCGTAAATGTCATGAAATTTAAAGATAATAATTTAGCAGATGTTGAATTTCATCAAATTGTAATTTTATTTTGACCTCAGAACACGACGTTAACATTAACATTGTGGGGGATCTTCATCATTTTTCACATCACTATAAATACGTTGATAATATCCGGGAATATTGTTTTTAAATCGATTGATTGTTTCTTGGTCACAACAAGCAAAACGTTTATCTAAAGGAAAATGTTTGGGATGTCGATCAAATTGGGCGGCTTGTAACCAATAATAAAAATCTCCTGCTACATTGATTCCTCTTCCCACTTTGTAATACCACGATTTAAGATCAAAATATTGAAGGTGCATCCCTACGAGAATCAATTGATCACCCTTTTTATAATTTGACGGCTTTGCAACGACCATTGCACCAACAATGTCTGGATATGGAATATTCGTGTACTTAATTTCATAGCAAATTCCTTCACTTGTGTCTGTTACCGGCTCAGCAGCAGTAGTACATTCATAATTTCGAAATCTAAGATCAATTGTTTCCCTTATCGTTCGATTTGAGCTAAAGTGTTGAAATCCATAGATATCCGCGTGTGTTCTATGATGCAATTGCAAGAAGTTTATTTGAGGAATTTCATTTTTCGTTATTGGCAGATCATTTCTCAATCGTATCAATGCATAGTCATCATGAAATCCTGCTCGATTCAAGTAATTTTGATTCATTACAATGAATTTAATTGGATAATGTTTCATTTCCTTCCAATTTGAGTGACCATATCCAACATCGAGATCAACTACATCGCGACTTGGTCTGAAATTTTGAATTAAAATTTATTTTTGAAATGAATGAGTGAAAGTTAAATTACTCTAAGCATTGAGCTGGAGCTAAAACCCACTGTTTTGCTATTACAATTCCATTGCAATACGGTTTCGTTTCACATGGCGGCCGTTTTCGGACACCACCTGTTATTGGATTTTGTCTTTTTGTTCTGCACTTTTTATCTCTGTACTCTTCAGAGAATATTAAAACATTTGCATTGAAATTTTCTGTAATTTCCTTCCCGAAACGACCTGTTATTTTATCAGATTTTTTCGCAATAATACTATGAATTGAAATTAAATTCATCAATAAAAGTAAAATTATTTTTTTCATAGTGATTTCAATGAGCTGAAAAAAATCACTTTGTTAAATCTGAATTTTAAATTTCATTGATTTGAAATGAATCTAATTGATTTAAATTATTTATTTTAAGTAAATTAAAGCATTTGCTAAGCTTTTCAAAGAAATTAAGTAATCAATTCCATTTCTGATGCGAAGAATTTTAAAAACTCACTGATTTCATTTAAAAATTCAAGCAAATTCGAGAATCGATCTTTCATGCAAACCAATTACTTATCTTGCTTGCAGTATTTTATTTATTCATCGTTGCTTTTACACATATCATTGCTTTCTATTTAGGTTTAGAAAGATTTATTTAATATAATCAAACGTGCATAAATTGATATATGGAACAAAAAAAGAAACGACAGCATTTATAAGCCAATACACAAAAATAATAATAAAATATAAAACTCTAAAAATATCGTGCAAGGTGCCCTAAGATTGTAAAGAGTGTAATTCCAAAGATTTGGATTGGATTTTTATTTTTTGTGGATCTGTCGAAACAAATCAGCTTTTTAAGAATCTTTTTAAGCCGCGTAGCGCCTGAACCGTTCAATTAAGGTCCATTTTTATTCCCATCAATAGAAAAGAGTTCTACCAATAGCATACATTTTTTGCTTGTTTTATGTTTTTGAGTTCGTTTTTCGAAAACTTTTATTTTTGAAGTTAATAAACTTTAGATGATGAAAGGAAATGGAAAGCGAATTTCACTAGATTTTAGGCTGTGATTTTTTGTAACAGCTTTTAATGCAATTCTACAAAATTTAATATACAACTTCCTCAATTTTACACACCACTCAACGCCAGGGTTCCTTTTCTGAATTAAACATTAGTTTTTTTTCTGCAGTTCCATCATATATGCCATATATAATGCATACAGCCAATACCTTTTTATTACATTCAATTCATTCACTTTTTACCTCTTTTTATTTTGGAAAAATAAACGCCCTGAAGTATTTTTAAATGGACATCAGACTGTGTGAAAAATAAAATGTGAATCGGAAATTGTGTGCTTCAGTTGCATTATAACACACACACAAACTCAGAAGTATTGACATTGGATTAGGTGTTATTTTAAAAAATTGTAAAACCTATTGAATGATTCATGAATTGGCTGCATTAAAAATGAAATGCATACAACATACGTGTATTTGTGTGTGTGTGTGTGTGTATGTGAAGAGGATTGTTGAGCTCAATTTTGTGCTTTTAAAACGATAGGGCTTTATTGCACTACATTTACAACTGCTTATTTATTATATTTTTTTTTGCATTTTTATTCAGATGCAATTCACGTAACTCTTTCATGTAGAATCTAAAAAAAATTCTCATAGAAATGTATACAAATAATAAATATAATATGAAATTGAGAGAATGGCTGGCAGGCATGCATGTTATCGATTAGAAAAATAAAATAAATGACTGTAAAAATATCGAATCGTTTATTATTTTTATTTTACACCTTGCAATAAATCATTAATTTTATATGGTTTTTTAATATTATTATTATTTTAACACAATTATATTCGTTTATTTATTAATTTTAAGTGGATTATTTGAATTTTCACATTTCCTGTAACGAAACAATGAATTTATTTCACTTAAAAGTAAAACTCTGTGTTACTTTGCATTAACATCCCAATAATTTATTGCTTATTTGACATCCATGTGACAAAATACAGTGAAACTGCCTCATATTAACATTTCCTTATGAAAATTATGAATTATTGCTATATTTTTCTGACTTTATCATATTGTTGTTAGAAGTAAAATTCCATATAGTTAATGGAAAAATATGGTAATAAAATTTTTTCTTACTCTCAACAAATACAATATACACATAACAGTATAATAAGTTGGCATCTGCTGACAAAAGACGATTTACTTATACGATGTGATGAGAAATAGATGATGTAGCTTTATATCTGCTTTTAACATAATGTTTCGTTATGAAAGTCATGATTATGTGATAATCATATACAATGATGAAGAAATGATTTGTTGATATGTGAACATTGTAATAAATTAACTAAAAAGATACGCTTATTTGAAAAATAAACATTTGTTATTTTGGTAAACATACACATGGTTGATAAAAGGTTACAATTAGCTACAAGTTGTAAGAACATGAATCGCTTATGTGATAATTTGCATTTAGTACATCAATGCAGTTTTTTTCGGAACGAAAATTCAATTGAAATTTTATTTTTTTCTCAATTTGTTGGATTTCAATGCCATGTCCGCCAGTGACTAAAGGTCCATTAAAGCGTGTCGATGTGTTAGTGTGGCTGCGAGTAGGTCTTTTTGCCATGAAGACACTCAATTAGACTTATCAATTTAGATTAATTTAGGATGTTAGGTATACTGTTGTGTAGCCATTTGGAGAGTTGTTTTGTAAAGGATTTTGGCGACTAGATGTATGAAAATCAAAAGACATAAGAAGCCGTTTCTTCCAAAAGAAGGAACTTCTTTTTACTTAGATGATATATACCGAGCTTGGATTTGCAGTCTGGAAATTAACTGGCCTGAAGTGAAGGTGTCTTCCCTGCGTAGCTTTCTGAGAAGGTGTGGTCACTTTCCTTAACTGCACCAAGTCTATTGGACTTCTTTTTACTTTAGTTGATTCTCTAGATTTGGTTCCTTCTTCATCAGATATGATGATAAAAGGGTATGCACAATGGATCCGTTTGTAGGTCTGAGTGCTGGTTCTCTTCTGTCACGACCGCCCCAGAAATCTGATTTGATCTGAACTGGCTTTCAAGTATATCTTCCTCCTTAGTACATCCATTTAGTAATATGCAAATTTTTGAAGATATTCGTACTGATCATAATCCTGCGAAGAAATCTAGATCGAGACAAGCATGTGTTTTGGAATGATGTAGATTGAATTGTTAGACCTTATTGATTTACTGAATTATTTTGACTAATATGAAATGAAATAAATCCACCTGTAACAAAAAAAAAACAAATATTAATTTCACTAAAGAGGGTGCTTTGGTAAATTTGACTAATGCATGTCTGTTTCCTCAAATCTAGCACACACAGATGTGATATGGTCTCGTCCAAAACAAAAAAAAAGTATAACGACAATTCCATTTTAATAATATTAATGTCTCATATTTGTTTAATAATCTCTGCTACTTATAATAACGACACACTATTTGTATATACATAATAAAAAAAAGTAAAGTAATTGCGAATGAATTGCATGGCATCTAGTAATTAGCCAAGGGACATGTATATTATTATACCTTTTTTTTCCTTTCATATTACTTTAACACACACCAAGTTGAAATAATTTATTGTTGTCACATCTAGCTAATATAAATGTATTTCTATTAACAAGCACGCGTGTCACTTTTTTTTCGTTCCTAGTATTTTATATCCACTAGTCTTGCTTTGTCATAAATAATGATATAAAAATATGAGTTGTAAAAAGAAGAATAAAAATAGACAATCTCTCATTCTCTCTCTCTCTCTCACTTTGTTATGAAGGGTAATTAAAAGTAGTCATGGATAGGATAATAAATGAAAGTATTATGAATATTACTTACAAACAACAAAGGTGTGTCAGTATTTTTATTTTATGACTGAATCCACTGAAATTATCCTACGGATTTAAATTTGGAGTGAACTATTATGATTTTCATTTAAATGTCCTTGAGCTTGAGCTAGATTTGGTTTAAAATACCAAAAAAATTATGAATAAATTTGATTGTGTTCAGATCAGATCAGATTTGTAGGGCGGCTATTAAGCCTGCACTCGGGCCATCAATCGGGCCCATTGTGCAAACCCGTTATCATCATTCGAGGGACTTACCTTTTATCCTGTCATCCCAAGCAGACGCCACCTTTATCTAGCCTTTAACTCAAATTGAGTAGCTGGAAAAAGGAACAATTGAGATTGTAAAGTTTAATGGCCTGAGCGAGAATCGAACTGCTTATCTTAAGATTGATAATCCAAGACGCTAACCACTGCACCGTACGATTCTCGTAAAAGTGGTAGTTGGTTTTTTCTGTAGAATTTGGGGTTCTGTGAAATTCCGAAGATTTTCGATGTGTGTAGTGAAATAAATCTGAAAAGTCCTCTGAAGAAGATAAATTTTATTGATTGTGATGCCACCATAAATAACATTAAGCTAATTTTACAATTTTTTTTTTTGAATTGAAAACCACAGATGATACACCATGTGACAGATTTAAAAGTATCAAAAGAGTATAATTTTACTCTAATAAGCGTATGCCATTTTTTTATTCTATATTAGATGTAGGTTGACATTGATGAATTATATTGATATAATTCACACACACCGAAAATACACACATTAAAATATATCGCATAGCAAAAAAAGTGCGAAATTACGAAAATCCATGACACAGGTATGAAAAACAATTTAGGTTAAGTGACATAATAACAAAAACAGGAACAAAAAAAAGAGAGAGAATTGTCAATTTCAATTTATAAACCCTTTCAATATTATTTCATGTGGAGTGACATTGTGAAATAGAAGATTTTACAAATTATTTTCGCGAAAAAAAAACGGCTAACACGTTTTTTTTATTTATTATTATTTTTATTTTCATTTAAGATTGAAAAAAATTTTATTCATTTTTTATTTATCATAAAATAAATTGTACTCATTCTCTAATTTCATACCTTGTTTAAACATAAAGACGGATTTAATACATTATCTGGATGAGCTGCCAACTTGGTTAATTGAACGGGGAATTGATAGATCTCACATGTAATGTGTCATGTAAATTAGTATAGATCAGAAAATGAAAAAAAAAATTAGATTGAAATTGAAAGTAAAAAGAGGGGAAAGTAAAAAAAAAATATCGAAAAATTTGAAGTTTTGTATTATATTAAGATTGATGTTTGTAAAAATTGTAATATGAATAATTTAAAATTCATTAAGATAATTTGTTTCGATTAAAATGAAATTTATGTAATTTTTATACATTTAGGCCGGCTTCAGGTGCTTAACTTTTAGATATGCGCTACGTATACACTCACACAAAATAAAAATTAACCAACGCTAACCTATGTAGTGTACACGAAGCGCATAGCTAAAAGTTAAGCACCTAAAGTCACAGTTAAGCAATGTGAATTTCGTCTTTTTAGTGCATTTCGTAAGAAAAAATGGACTATTACAGACGGTTTGTCCGCCGTTACTCTGTCACTCTATCACTGATCGCTATCTATAACTCCTGAATGGTTCATTGGAGCGAGGTCGGGTTTCTCTTTTACAAAAGAACTCATAAGGATCATTTAAAGCTTATTAGTTTTGAGATTGGGCTCATGGATTTGGCTCCAGAGCCTCCATGGTATGAAAACCAAAAAAAAAAAGGTTAAAACTTTTAAAAATTGGTTGATTTTTTTATTGGAAAAGGGAGATTATAAAATTCAACTTTAACTCAAAAGCTGTAAAATTGGACTCCAGAGCTTTCAGAGCCTGAAATAATCCAAAAGCTTAAAAGCCCAGATTTTTCAAATGGCTGATTTCTTTAATTTTTTTCAAAATGACAAACTATTTTTAAAAAATCCATTTTTTCAAAAATTTATCGTAATGTCGGAATTTTTTAAAATAACAGTTTTTTGAAAAAAAAATTAAATGCCGAATTTCACAAACATTTTCAAATTGGTGGCTTTTTCAAAATAACGAATTTTTAAAAATAAATTTTGATTTTATTCAATGAAACGAGTCCCATCAAAATCCAGCTCAGAGTCCTTGCCTTCAAAGGTCTCTAAAATTGAATGACCTTTTAAACAAAAATTCTGCACCTTAAAAACCTTTTCAAGAAAATTCAAACATTTTATGCTTCTAATATAATTCAGACACATGACATGGTCTTTCAATCAACTTGCATTTGACTTTTGAACCACAAAAAAAAAATTCAAAATTGTTGCACATTTTATGGCATCATACATTTTCTAGAAAGAAAATCATATTTCAGTTTTAAGGCATGTCAAAAAATAATAAAACTCGGTTAACATTTTGCACATTTTGTCTATTTTTTTATGGTTAAAATGTCAAAATTGTGTGTTGAACCTTTAAAATGTAATATAAAATAATTTTACAATTTTTCATTTCGTCTTGGGTAGAAATTCATTCCATCAACTAAGTAAATATTACATTTCACTTGTCTGTCATAGTTCTCATCAAAATGGATTGCATTAGAATAATAAATAATGAAAATTGTTGCACTTTTGTGGAAGGAAAATTTTCTGCTAAAATATCAAGTTAAAATGAATGAAATTGAAATAATAGCAAAGAAAAGATTTTTAAATGTCCTGATTTTCGCATATTGAAAATCACAACAACTGCAATAAAAATTGTAACATCCATATCCGTTCATCCTTTTATGAATATATTTATAGATTTGGCAAAATATTTTAATAAAATTCGAAACACACAAAAAAATCTGATAAATTATGATATGCGGAAAAGTATTTTTAAACCATACCAAAACACATTTCAACCAGACACAAGTATCACTGGAACAAGAACAAAAAAAAATAAGCTGAAAGAGAGAGAGTCACATTTCATCTATTTTATTATTATTATGAATGATATACTTTTGCGTAAAATAAAAAATCATACATTTAAATGTGATCTCTAACATATTCAGTCATGTGTATGATTGTGTTCGATTTGTGAATTATCATATTTGTATCATTTTTTGTTTTTTTTTCATACACATGTTAGACTTAAATAAAAGGAAAAAAAATAATAATTCCATCTATACTTGAAATGAAATGAAGAAGGAACACAAAAAAAATCAAATAATATTTTTATTCCGGTTTTCCTTTCTTTTTAGTTTTGAGATTCGCATACACATTGCTAAAATAAAATGAATAAAAAAAAAACTTTTCTCTAAATAAATTTGTATGCAAAATGTGGCGTTTATATAAAAGTTATAAAATAAAAAAAGGGTATAATCAACTACACTGTAAGTGTATGAAGAAGAAAATATGGGAAAACATAAGAAAAATAACATATTCAAACGCATTATTTGTATATGAGATATAATCTTTTTTAATACTCAAATTGGATGCTCGATCAACCATTCATCCAGAAATTGTTTGAATTTGAATAGGAATTGGCGGTATAAATATACGCACATGATGTTTTTTTCTTATTTAACAAGATTTTAGATTCAGATTCAGATTTCAGGGAGAAGGAAGAATTTGTCTTGTTCAACAAATAACATGCATATATGGGTTTTGAATATATTTGAATAACAAATTTATGTCGTTTGTTCTTGTTTGTAAGACAATGCATGTACTCATTTTATTTGAAATGGGAAAAATTGATTTCATTTAAATATGATTTAATGCAGAATTTTCAATAAATTTGATGCAGTGTATGGGACAAGTGAATTTAAATAAAAATGCATCGTAAAATGATTTTTCAAGTCCAAAATGCATTGATTACATTAAATCTTTAAAAATCTTGTTCCTACAGTTAGCCTGTGCTAAGAAAATGATCTCTTACAAGAAATTCCTAAGAAATGTAAAAAAATTTCCAAGAAAAGTGTTAGAGAAAATTTCAAGCTGCAATTTTACTGAACTGACCAAGCCAATATTCCATTATTTAAGAGGCAAAAAAGAGCAAAATACAAAATTTTGAGCTTTTTTTACGGTTTTTGATTAAAATTTTCATATTTTCGTAAGTTCTAGGTAAAAGTGACCTGAAACAAAATTGTAGAGAATATTTCAAGCTACAACTTTGCTGAACTGACCAAGTCAATATTCCACCAATTAAGAAGCCAAAACTGGTAAACCACAAAATTTTTCGGCTTTTAAGTGAAAAAAAAACATGCTTCCTATTGTAATAGTGGCTGAAACTGGAATTTTACCCCTTCTTTATCCAATTTAAATCAAGTGATAGTCCAAAATTCCAAGTCAATCTCTTCATAATATAGATTTATTTCATCAAACCACAACTTACACAAAAACTGCATCCACCTTACATTAAATTTCCTTATCATTTCAATTCAATCGCATAGAAAATTTATCATGACACTAAATATATCATGTATCTACTTCACATATAAATAATTATTATACAGTGATACAAAAAAAATATAATAATAATAACAAAATAAATGAATGACACACGTAAACCATCAAGGAAATTAAAGCAAATGACTATGCTATTCATCATATTTATTATTGTTGCTCCTGCTTTTTCAAGTTTTTTTTTTATCATGATTTGTAGAGAACTGTGTTAAAAGGCATATATCAGACCTATTATTATTATCATGATAGGATATAATAATAATAATAATATGACGCGCACGAGATCAAAAAAAAAATTATGAAAATAAAGTGAAAAATGTACAACACAGCAAAAAAAAACCTACATAAATGAGTGTTCTTACATCGAAACAAGGAAAAAAAACCGACAACCGCATTAATAAAGTAACATATTGTGGTGTTTTTTTTTGCTCTGTTCTATGAGGGTTATATGAATGTAATGTTATGTTTCTGTCTTGTTAAAATTGATATATTCTGGATGAGTTGGTTTAAAAAAAAAGACACAAATTCATTCTAATAACATTAAACACTAACAAAAGATTTGCAATTTCTACAAAAAAAATAAAACAAATTCATGGAATTCAATTTCTCATGAAACTTGAAGATTTATAAGTGGGATTTCTATGAGTGAAATTGTGTTAAGTGAAAAGCATGAGCAATAAAGGGTAATCCATGCTGCAAGGACGTGTCTGTAATTTTTCTTTTGCTTGTACGCTGAATGAATTTATTTTACCAAAAATGTTTTGTGTTTCCTATGATTTTTTATCATTGATAAAAAAAAAACAAGTCTCAGCTTATATGAGGTTTTGGGAATTTTTTGGCGCAGTGTTTGGCGTGTTGGACTATCAATCTTAAGGTTGGCAGTTCGATTCTCGATCCGGATATCAAAATTTACAATCTCAAATGACAATTTATCAATGCAACTTTAAGAAATTTGATCAAATTTGCACATCATCACAAATGACAAAAATCAAGTAGATTTAAAGAGAAAATTTAATAATGATAATCAAATATATGAACAACATCTGTTATTTGTCTTTCCAAACCAGATACACTTCATATGTAGAATCTTTCAGCTCAGCACTATTTCACCTTAACTAACATTATACATCATTCAATAAAAAATTTCACATACACATTGAAATGAATGAGACAACTTCAAGGAAATAAAATTAAATAAATGAACGATTCCCTCAATGATATGTTATAGGTAACTAGATTATATCTTGTAAGGTATGGTGAGGCACCGCAGAGAACTCTGATAGTTTTTAAAGGCTTTAATTGTATTGAATGTTCTTTAAAAACGTGAAGGTATCAAAGTTAATGCAAAATAACCGATTACAAAAAAAAAGTTTTTTAATATATAATTATAATTATTTTATAATATAATTTTAACTTACTCAATTCCAACTAAACCAAAGTGATTTCTGATCATGTCACTTATACACTTGAACATATCTTTACCATAAAATACCACAAATTTACGGATTCAAGGTACACAAATACATTTGGTTTAGACATTAGATTGAGGTATTTTATCACGTAGACCGAGTTTAATCAATTTGATCATCATCATGTCTGTTTTTTAAACCGATATACTGACACAAATTCGAAGAACTATTTTGTAAGCGACATTCAGATAAGACTGATTTATGTAATTAAATTTAATTTTGAAAAATCTAAATTAAAGCACACTTAAAAAAAACACACAATATTTAATTATGTATTTTTTTCGTTTAAAGGTCAGTTCTAATAATTTTTCCTTACTTTTAATTTCTCTTAAAATCTTTTTAATAGTATCTGCTACCGCAAATAAGAAGTGACGGCGTTTTTCACTAAATATTGATAGTAAAGCTAAAATAATTATAAAATGACGCCAATGTTTAAAGTTATTGAATTTTAAATGAATATTCTTTGACTTTTCCTTAGTTTTTACTCCAATTTGTTCATAAATGTTAAACAAGGGAATTTGCTGAAACATTGAATTTATTTTATTTTATTATTAGAAAAGTAAAGTAAAAATACAACCAGTAAAATGTAATAAAAATAAAACGAATGTATCACCTCAGACACGTCGTCAAATTTAGTACAATCACTCCCAAGACAACTATTCTTCCACTGTATTTACCTTTAAATTATTGTGGAATTTTTCGCGCTGTTTTTTCTCATTTTATTTGATATAATTTCCATAAAGCTATTTCTTTTTTAACTTTATGCTGTTTTCATTTTTTTTTATCTGTGTGTTATATTTTTTGATGAATTTTATTGGGAATTCCTCATTTTTTTCTCTCTGTGCTATTTTCATAAAACGTGTGTATTTTAAATAAAAGTAGAGACAAATATTATTTTAACGCATATTTTAGTACTAAATTTAAACTGCTTTTTCACTTTTTTTTAACTGAAAAATTGTTAAAAGTAATTATTTGCAATGAAAAAGTGCATTTTAACTTTCCTTTTAACAGTCCGCCATTTTGAATAGTCGATCATTTTGAGTTAATCAGCCATTTTGGGTCAGTTCACCATTTTAAGTTAGACAGTCCTTGCCAGTTAATCGGCCATTTTGACTTTGACACCGACAGACGGACGGACAGCACAATACCAGCATTTTTAAGACTTGCGCTTAAAAATAAAAAAAAAGAAATGAAATAACCTATAAACTAAGTTGTTATGAATATTTGTTCACATTCGTAAATTTCCCATGACACCAATATTCTATTGCTACAATGTTTATCAGTGTCTTGACTTCATTCCTCATATTTTTTTTTATTTTTTTCTTGTATTGCATTAATAAGAAAAGTTTTGAATAAAAAAGTTGAATTTAAAACTAAGCATATTATAATAAGGAAATTGCGAAAAATAATTCAATTATCATAATTATCGTAATTTTTAATCAAAATAATGTGATTTATTCGTCCAATTGGCTAATTGATTAATGTTTTCTCTTTATAATACAACATTAAATTTAACATCAGTATAATTTAGCACGTCCCAACATAAATGGCCATTAACAATAATCGGGTGGTCGTTACATTCCAAAAAAACATAAACTAAAACATATTGACCACTGTTCCAAGTTGTGCACACAATTTCACTAGTAGTAGAATATGAAGAGAATAAGGAAATGCCAATAATTGTTTGTCCAAGAAAAATTTTTAAAATAAAAATAAAAATCGAACAAAAGCCAAAATGACAATATTGAATTAGACTAAATGTAAAAGTATTTTTATTTTTTTTCTTTTCGTTTCATAAAATTGTTTTGCCAACTTAAATTATCTGCCCAACAATATCATTTTTAACCTAAACATACGTTACATTTCATGATTAAGTAGAGTTATATATGGTCAATACACCATTTTTAACAATATGTCGTTTGTATATGACCCTTGAACAACAGCTTTAAATGGAATAAATGACTTTCGTCCAGTTTTCTTTTTCATATATTTATCGTATTGAACTAAATCATATCTTTTATGTCTTCTTGTGTGTGTGTGTGTTTCTGTGAGTGTGCTATTGAAATCGAATATAAAATTTGTGGATTCTTGACAAATTTCCAAAAATGATTTTATCAATTTTGTGTCGTTTTATGTTTGATTTGGACATTGGAAATTGTTGGTGATATTGTTTTAATGTAATAAGGACGATAAATGAGGAGGAAGTATAATTTAAAGAATGAATTGCAATAACCTTGATAAGATTAGATTTAGGGAGATATTTTGCAATTTTCCTTGGAGAAATCTGAGTCATAGTTTATTTCACAAAAATTTCCGTAAGTCTCATTATTTCAAAGGACTTAGTTTCTGTACGGTGCCATGGAGTCAAGTGCCTCAATTTAAATTTAAAAAAATAATTTAGGACTCCTCTTAAACATCCTTCAAATCTAACACGAAAAAAATCACTCAGATCAGATCAGATTTGTAGGGCGACTCTCAAACCTGCACTCAGACCATCAATCAGGCCCATTGCCCATACCCGTTCTCACGATCCGAGGGACTTAGCTTTTATCCTGTCATCCCAAGCAGTCGCCACCTTTATCTAGCCTTTAAGTCAAATTGAGTAGCCGGAAAAAAGGACATTTGAGATTGTAACGACCAGAGCGAGAATCGAACTGCCAACCGTAAATCTCCAAATAAATCACTTCCTTTCAATCTAATTTCCTTGAATTTAAACGCCTTCTCTTAATCGTCTCTTAAAAGTCACATGGCATTGAAACTTCATTTAAAATTAAAACATATTTTATTTAAAATAAACATCTTCAATGTAATTTATTCAAATTATCTTGAAAATATCATATTTTTTCGACAAATTATCATCATGGTAATGATAATGATGATGGAAATGAGAAAACACCTAACAAATACAAATAAATGACTCAATATTGTTCAAAAATTAATTTTAATATTCAAATATGTAACTCAAACTTCCTACACAACATTTTCAAGAAAAACTAACAATGAGTGGTATGAACACACAATAAAATACTGTTTAACTTTTCAGACAAACAGCCATTAAAAATGTATGAACTGCTGATGGAAGAAGAAATAACAAGCAAAAAAAAAAGAAAAATTAAATAAATGTATGACAAATCATATTTATTAAATAATTTCATCCTTAAAAATTCTTCTTTTCGTAATATAAATACATGATGGTTCAAATATTTGATTAGCAGCTCAGTCTTGTTGATTTTCCGTATTCCATTTTTCTATGAGATTTCCTGTATTTAAACTTTTTGTCATAGAAACGCGTGTTTTCGAAATATTTAAACAAGAAATATGAAATAATGATGTGTTCAAATAATGAAAATGAGAGAAAAAAACTTTATGATGATGTATATTTGATGATTGTTACCGTTCCTGCAATCACATACATTTTTGTGCATATGTAAGGAGATTTTGAAACCACCTTCAGGCAAATAAAAGTTGAAAAAAAGATTTTTCATCCATAAAATTTTTAAAATGTTAATTTGACAAATTTTATAATAATGGAGATATGAAAAGTGAGTCAACTCCAAATCAGGTGTTTGCACAAAAAAAACTTGATCTCGTTATAAATAATTTGACAACGATGAAATTTATTTCTTGGATTTGGATTTTAGATTTTTCTTAACGCATTATAAAATATTTTATAAATTTAAACAATGAAAAAACACTAAAAAAATTTTTTTTTTTGCTTATAGGAAGCAGAAAGTGCAATCACAGCAATGAATGGACAATGGCTTGGATCTAGATCAATACGAACAAATTGGGCCACAAGAAAACCACCTGCCACAAAATCAGAACGTAAGTATTTGAAAACGAATTTTAGTCTTAAAACAGTGCTTTGAAGTGTGTTTGACGACTTATCAAATTCACACCCACACTATGATAGGGTCGAGTTACCGGCTATCGTTACCTTAAGAAAATCTATCGTTCATTTTGATATGTTGAATATCTTATTGTCTAAAATAAAATTAAAAATGAAGCCCAATTCTGTTAGAGAACTGCTTTCAATCATTAAATTATCAAAAATCTTCTTGATTTTAGTAAAAATTCCTTAAAAAAACACGGTACGGGGTTCCACGAATATGAATTTAAATATGAAATTCATAAAGCATCACTGTCTTTGGGACACAGACAAATATTTGTTGCATGAGATATCGTAACACCACATACTGTCCTAAAAATTTAAAAAACCATGATATTGTATGCAAATATTTGGATACTGGAGGCTATTGATTTTCCATTTAATTCTTATAATACGATCAGCTTATTCAATGCTGACTTGTAGTTTGTAGTCTGTTTTTTACATGAATTTTCATCGTTACTTGTCGTTTATCCGTAATTTTTTTTTTTTAGTTTTAGATAAGGGAATTCGAAAACAATATTTGATTGTTTCCACTTTTCAATACCTCACATAACACATTTAGATTGTGGTTGGCACCAGCAACGTCCCAATAAATAATCAATTAATCGGATAATAAATGTGAGTGTGTGTGTGTGTGTTTTTCTGAAAATGTAAGAGACAATCAAACACATTCAAACTAAATATTTCCAGAAAAGTTTTATTCTGCATATTATATTTTAATTTCATCACAATTAAAAGTAGATGGATTGAAAATATTTTAAAATTTACATATAAATGTTTTATATGACAATTCACTTAAATACATAAATTACCTAATTCTATTAAAATATTACCGTTTTACCATTTTATTATTTGGATGCCTACTATTTCACATTCTGGTTTAATCTAATGAATATAAAATAGTATAACAAAAATTTATGAGATATATGACATGATCGTATCCTTTTTCCCTTTTATCTCTCACATATAGTTTGTAGGAAATCATATAAAATTGCCTATAAAATGATCCCCAAAAACATAAAATATGTCAAATGAAAATATGAGTCTTTCCTATCCATCTAACCACATAGTCAACAAAGAAATTGTGTTAGAAAGCATTTGAATATAACAGAAGAGTATAAACTTGTTATTCCTTAAAATATAATACAACATGACAAATTTTACCACCATAATTTACACACGTTTGATATTTTGTGTTCTGGAACGAATGTTTTCTTTTATATGGTGTTGGAATGGAATGAAACGAGAATGAAAGCAACAATATTGTTCTGAGAGACTTACCTTTTAAAATAAATGTAAATGGTATATTACCTGATTTCACACATTTATAATAATTCTTTAAAGATATGTCTCATTCTATAAATCACGATAAATTATGACAATTTTTTTTTACATAATCACTACTAGATGGAAAGTTTTTATAACAATTTGGTCTTGTGTTGATTGAATGAAAACAATGATTCATTTTAATTTTACTGAAATTTTTGAAATAAATGAATGGAATACACATTTAAATTTTTAAAGTATCTGAACTAGGTTTAAAGCTCACTCCGGATGGGCACTCGCACATCCTTAATCTGATGATTAGACAGGCCCATCTTGGAAGCTGGATGTGATCAAATGGTCGCAACCTTGAAATTTCACAAGCATTTAGTTCTATTTCTGAGCCGTGGTGATTGCTCTGAAGTGCCTGGTTCCTCACCACCATCTTTAGCTGGAGACTAGAATGCTTCCTTCACTGATGGATCACTCATAGACGGGATTGTTGCACCGGGTTTGTACTCCGAGGTTTTTGGCCTCTCCTCGAGTGTATACCTAGGTCAATTTGCGACAATCTTTCAAGCATAGATTACCGCCATAATATTCTGCTCATATGCTCTCCGAACCCTGGAGATTGCTAGAGCCAAAATCTGCATCTGTATCGACAGTCAAGCTGCCATTGAAGCTTTGACTTCGTTACAGATTAATTCTAGATTAGCTCTTGAGTGCTTAACTGTACTTCAAGATCTATCACGTTACAACGAAGTAACCCTTGTTTGGGTGGCATGCTACAGCAATGTACATGGTAACGAACAAACTGATATAATTGCTAGAAATAACATTTCTGCCGTCAATTATTCACAAGAACCGGTCTTGACGCTTTCTCTGACCTGCAAGAATCCTTACAGGAAGCCTAGGCTTTTCCGGGAATGGTGGTCTACTTAGGCGGGTACTTTTAGGCGGACCTGTCTTTTTATCAAGTAACCTGATTCCGGTTTTCAAGACAACTGATCAGATTGAACTGAACTGAGCTCAGAGTTGTATTTGGGATCCATGTGCAAATGCTACTCTGAACAAGAGGAGACTTCGAGAGATCTGTGATCGATACGTTAATTTTTTGGAATCACTAATGCTGAGACTCATTTATTTAGACATGCTGGGACAAACGTTCAACTTTGTGTTCAACGAAAATTGTGCATTCATTCATTTAATGTTCAGCTTCAACCTTCTATTCAATCAAATCTTAAATGAATATAAATTTTTCATTTCATTTCATATACTTTTTTTTCTCTTTGACCCTTTAAGCACACATTCTTGTCAATTTTTGAAGATACAATTGCAAAAAACAAATTAAAGACAAAGCACGTTCCATCCATTGTCATATAAATACAAACATTTTATCACTTGACCATTGTTAACAGTCATAAATTTCATTTTAGTAGTACATGCCGCAATATTCCCAACATACACAAAAGAAAAACATTTGATGCATTTCTTTTGTGTTTTTACTATTTTTTTCTGTTGCATTCCATCATGAGTTTTAAAATAACTTTTAAATAGTCATTCTGTCCATTCACACACACACTCCATATGTTGTTGTGAACATGTCTTTTATGTTTTCTGTATTTTCAAAACTTTTATTATTATCATTGCATTGAATTTGATGCTGTATAAAAATGTCGAAACTAAAACATATCACATTGAATAGATCATGAAATGTCCGTAAGTGTTTTCACTTGAAACATGCTTTGAAACAATTTTAAATCGATTTATACAACAATATTATCTCAATACATACCATACCCATGTATATTAAAAATTTTGTGTAAAAAAAATATAAGAATTTTATAAAATAATACTGCAAAACCCATATAAATGCTTATAAAAGTTTTGTGAAATGTTAAAATTATTTGCTCGATTGAACACTAACTATTTTAATACCCATCTATCTGTCTTCCATCTCACATATAACATATAATTTAGCCAACATTTTTAAATGATGAATTTTTTTTTCATCATTAGGGTGGTTTACATTCAATTCGTTTATTTGAATTGAGATTGACTTTTCACTCTCAATTCCATTTCGTAGTTTGACAATTCAATTAGAGACTAAGCCTTAATGAAGCCTTCCAAGTTAAATTCTAAATTTTATAAATTAAATTCACGTAAGGAGGAAATGACACCCTAATGAAGGTTTTCCCACAAATAATATACCTTGAGGCTTTTCTAATATAAATTTTGTGTGTGTGTGTATGTAACCTTTTGTCATATGAAATAAAATATTGACATGCATGTTGGAACACACACACTAAAATTGGACACATTTGGCCAAGTATTGCAGTATTTTAGATGCAATTTCAATATTCGCACATGTGTGTCTTATAAAATATGGTAAATGGTTTTGGATATTAATTGTGCTTGAAAATCTCATTTTTTCTTCTATTTTATGTTATTTCACAGCATATATCATATCAATTTTAAATTAATGTAAAAAAAAAACTTTAGACCATTTATTTCCATTTATTTATTATTTGATCACAGCAAAAAAAATATTAGAGAAAAGAGGCAAATTCATGAAAATATATTATATTCCATTTCCAGTTTCCTTAATATCTGAGCCAAATCAAATGCAATAAATAAATTCTTTGTATGAAAACTAAATTCATAGAATCTGAAGAAGGTCATACATGAAATCGATTTGAACTGTAAAATTTGAGATAAATTTAAAAACAAAAAAAAATCACAAATGCTTTAACAGTAATTTTTACAGAGAATTTCTGTATCTAATTCTATATCAGTTATACGTAGTTTCATTTTTTTATATGCAATTTTTTATCTCATTGTTTTGCTTTGAATCTGGTCTCACCATATTCAACTCAAAATAATTCAATCTAATAAGCTACCTGGGGCCCTTGTTGTTTTTAACTTTCATAAATGACATCTGCCTTTTTTTGAACGACGTCGAGTTTTTGTTGCATGCTGATGACATGAAGATATTTAAGTCAATAACATCGCTAACCCTTCAAAACGCAGCTAGTGTTGTTGCGAAGTGGTGTAAAATCAACCCAATGGTCCTGAACATTGACAAATGTAGTGTGATAAGCTTCTCCAGGACCAAGGACTTTACTATTCATAACTACGAAATATCTGGGTTGATAGTGATTCGAGTAAGCGTAATTTAAGATCTCGGAGTCTGGCTTGACATCAGGCTTTCTTTTAAGCAGCACACTGATATCGTCATTAGTAGTTCAAAATCAATTCTGATTGATCAAAAGATTTGGTAAAGAGTTTAATGATGTCTACACCCTGAAGTCCTCGTTTTCATCACTTGTGCTCCCAATAATTGATTATGGTAGTATAATATGGATGCCTGACTATCAGGTTGACTATGCCAGACTCGAGTCAGTTCAAAAGCAATTTTAGCTCTTCTGTTTGAAAAATTTAGGTTGGCGAACCTTTCAATAAACTCCCTCCATAAACTCACAGATTGAATTTACTTGAAATGATCACAATTCGAGACAGACAAAGATTGAACTGCTGTTCGTCTGTTAATCAAGCTAAGCACTAAACAGGTACATAAAGATTTTCAATGAACTCTGTGATATTAATTTTATGTCTTTGTCCAAATTTATGTTTAAAAAAAATATTAAAATTAGAAAAAGATCTAGATATAAGTAAATTCATGTTATCATTAGTCACTAATAAGCTCCTGGGCGGGGTGCAATTAGTTGACTGTAGTCTTTATTAGACGAAAGATAAAAAAAAATAATCACTCTTTTCAAAAAATAAGTTAATTAAAACTTTAAAAGTTTAACTTCAAAAACGTAACAGTATTTAAATTTAATTTCAAAAAAATTGAGATACAATAATGGACAGCAAAAACTACAATAAAAATCCAGAATTTTTTATACGTTTATTAATAAAAAAAAAAAACATAACATGAATTGAATCAGTGGGAGAAGTACATCATCATTCCATATTTAACTCAACCATAAACTACAATAAAAATATAAAATGAAATATAAATTGAGCACAATCAATTTTACTATTTCAATTTTTGCATCAAAAATATACGCGATATACAAATGAAATTGTATAATATTGTCGAAATATATTTTTTTTAACTAAAATTTAACAAAAAAAAAATCTAAAAAATGAACAGACAGACAAATTTTTGCATAAATTTGAATTCTTTTATATCAACAACAAAAAAAAATTGGATAGTCACTAGAAATAACATGACATGAGAAAAATATCAAGGGTGTGTGTGTGTGAAAAAAATATGAACAAGAATCGGACGTAAATTGTACATTTCAATAGGTGTGTGTGTTTATGTGTGTGTGCTTATCACACAAAGTTATAATAAATTTTCAATCAATATTTATTCAAATGTGAACAAAAACACCGTGCTTTGAACGAGTATTTAGAGTTATTTTCTGGTGAAATGATAGAAAAAAAAAACAAAAAATGAATATTCATTTTATTTTAAATTGAATTGAAACTTCTGCAATTGAAATCTCAAGTGGATTTTCTTTGAAACAAATAAAAAAATATCAAATTATCCTGTGAATGAAACAATTTCAGAGTTTTGTAGCAAAATACAATTTAGAACAAAGTTTCCATTTGAAAGTGGTGAACAAAAAAAAAATCAATTAAATATCAAATGAAAAAGGTGAAAAAATATCATTACAAGCAAAACGATACAAATAATTTTAGTTTAATTGAACGATAAAGGGATAATAAAAGTAAAAGCACTTCTCATCTTATTGTCATTAGAGAGCCAATTACAATTTGAAACCACTTTAATGTTTGTCCTATAAAATGAATACCGAAATGTGTGGGTTGTGAAACATTGAACAAATAAAAATAAGGATACTGAAGGAAAAATAAAATAAATTTTCCCTTGTTTTTTTTTTTTTATTTTTACAGTTAATTCAAAACCACTTACTTTTGATGAGGTCTATAACCAGAGCAGTCCAACAAATTGTACAGTTTATTGTGGTGGTGTTGGTGGTACATTAGCTGGTGGTCTTAATGAAGAAATATTGCAAAAAACATTTTCACCCTTTGGTACAATTCAAGAGATTCGTGTATTTAAAGACAAAGGCTATGCCTTTGTAAGGTATGTGTGATATTTTAATGTTATTTAAAATATGGATAATTATTAATTTAATTTTTTTTTATATTGAATAGATTTTCAACAAAAGAAGCAGCCACACATGCAATTGTTGCAATTCACAATTCAGAAATTAACGCTCAAACTGTGAAATGTTCTTGGGGTAAGGAAAGTGGTGATCCAAATAACGCTCCCTCAATCACAAGTCAAGCCCTCAGTCAAGCTGGCTTTCCATTTGGCACAACATATGGTCAACAAGTAGCTGGTTATTGGTATCCTCCAGCACCAACTTATCCAACAACCCCAGCTCCAGCTGCACCATTACAAGGTCAATTTCTTCAAGGCATGCAAGGTTACGCCTACGGTCAATTTGCTGGATATCAACAAGGCTATATGGGGTAATTTTTTGTCTATTTTATATTTTAATATTTTAATTTAAATTTTTTACCTCTCATAGAATGGGAATGCAATTACCCGGTGCATGGCAAGGAGTTCCAACTCAAGCTCAAATTCCTGCAGCTACAGCCCAACAAATTGCTGCACAAGGTGTAGGTGGAGCATTGCCCCAAGCTACAGGTGTTGTTGCCTACCCAATGCAGCAATTTCAGGTGAGCCCGCAGGTACTACTGACTTATTAAAAAAAAAAAAACCATACGTAGCATGTATTCCATCATTTAATATCACACACACTCGTCAACTTACTTCAATAACTTCATTAATTCAAATTTTATCAAAGTAATTATTACAGTTTTTTTATTATATTTATATGTTATGTTTTTTAATGTATTGTAGTTAGATTTTTAAATTTTGCATGCTAAATGAGTAACATTATCAAAAATCAGTTACAAACATGAAATACATCAATATCTAAACAGTTGTTGAACATTATAGTCAAGTTTGTAAATTTTTGAAATTTTGGAAAAATCAAACATATTAAGAAAATTGGGGCTATTGACTGTTTTCAGACTCTGGAGGCCTTGGAGCCCAATCTCAAAGATATTTTCACATTTCTCCATTAACAAACGGTTAATATAAAAAATTGATGATTTGTTTTGTTGGATCGAGGAGCTTATTAAATAAAACGAACTTTAACTCAATAGCTTTGAGATAATGCTTCAGAGACTGAAAACGTTTCAAAGCCCAAAACCCCGAACTTTCCAAATATGTTCGATTTTTCACAAATTATAAAATAGTCGATTTTTGAAAATGGCAGCATTTTTCAAGGTTTTCTTTTGTTGGATAGAGGAACTCATAAGGATGAATTTTAACGCATTAGTTTTGAGATTGAGCTTACGGATTGGGCTCCAGAGCCTACAGAGCCTAAAAACAGGAAAAAAACGGTTATAATTTTTAAAAAATGATGATTTGTTTTGTCGGATGGAGGAGCTTATTAAAAAAATAAAGATTAGGCTCCAGAGCCTGAAAACGATCAAAAGCCCATAACCACAAATTTTCCAATTTTTCAAAATTTTTTGAAAATTATTCAAATTGTCGATTTTTCAATCTTTAAAAATAGTGAAATTTTTCAAAAAAATTTCAAAAAGGTGACGTTTTATAAAAATTTTCAAAATAGCGAAAATATTCAAAAAAAAAATCAAAATTGAGAAAGTATTCAAGAATTTCAAATTTCTGTCATTTAGATATTTTTAAAAAATCCTACGATTTTGAATTTTTTTTTTAAAATTTCACCATTGGTATTTTTTGGAAAATGTACGACATTTTGAAAATTTTACTTTACTTAACTTTATTCAAAGAAACGAGTTTCATCCAAATGCCCTAAACCGCCCAGTGGTTAAAATTTCTCATTATTACTATTTTTGCGAGACTGATCTCTGATATTAGATGTATTTCATTAATTTTTGAACATTTTTAAGCGTTTTTCTAATTTCTTATGTCATTTAAATTGTAATTTAATTAAAATTTTCTATTGAAACGCTTTTTTATTATTATTAGAACTTTTTACACATTTTTAAATCATATTTTTCTACTTATTCTGGTATTGCAGGCCCAATAGGATTACACTGATCATGAGTTATATATAATAATTTAATGAACATCGAAAAAAACAACTCTTAACTTTTTGATATGAAATTGTATATAAAATTAAAAGAAATAAAAAATGTTGATATTGGATAAGAGCTCAAAATATAATATTGATTGATCAATTTACTAAGCATATACATAAAATATAATCAATTTCTAACAACAAATACAATATTATTAAATTTATTTATAAACTTCCACTAAATTAAATTGTTTTAGTCGCCGTCGTCGATATGATTGTTATTATTATTAGTATTATGATTATTCGTTCATTTCATTTTATATAGATTTTTGTCACATAATATCAAAACAATTCAAACATAAGGAATCTATAATAATAATAATAATAACCATCAAACACATAAAATTTATAATACATAATAATAAAAAGCAATTGCCTCAAACAAACCATATAATTTTGATTGAATATGGTCACTTGTCCCGATTTTCATACATATATAAACAGGCCCGACGATAAGGGGGGGGGAGCCAGGGCGTTAGCCCTGGGGCCCACGACTCAGTGAAAGGGCCCAACACCAATTTTTTTTTTTAAATTTCATTACAAAAATGTATAATTTAGTTTAAAAATATGAGGTCTTGGGCCCATTTAATTCTACATAAATAATATTTTAATAATATTGTGTTTCTACTGAATATTGCAAAATGGGAACATTTTGACAGTTCAAAAATGTAAACAAAACATTGACGCGCGTAAATGCATACGAAACAAACGAATATAAAATACGAAAAATAAAACGAATTAAAAAGAAATTACGACAAAAAAATCGAATTAAAAAGAAATTTGAGATAATTTTAAATTCAAATGACTGATTTAACTGAAAATATTGACTCCACCCTCAGCATTGAGGAGATTCGGGAAAAGAGCAGGTACTTTAAGCAAACTACAAGGGTGACCTTGAATTATTTTATTTTTTTTATTTCAGAAAAAAATATGTTTTAAAGATGTTTATTGTATACGTTGAATATAAAAATTCACGGCAAAAGCAACAAATAGGTGACGGCCTGTTTGTTTGTATCGATAACGTTGAAGAGTTTTTGGAGATCGTGTGGGAAAAGTCTCAAGAATTTATCAAAAGGGAGATAGTCATCAATCCCGTCGAGAACTCTCAATCATTTTCAACTAAAGAAGTGCCGGACATCAACGATGTGTATAAATTTTGTAGGATTGTCGACACCGTGGCCCATTCCTCCACTGAATTAGAGATAATTGATGATTCAAGGCTTGATTTCTGGTCGGATGGTAGGAGATTGGATCTCCATGTTTATCCATACGGAACCTCGATAATAACTGCCTCACAGTGGAAGTCTATTCATAAAGGAGTGAATTCTTTGGTAAAGGATGTTGATAAAGATAAATCGGGTGCTGCCACTGAAGAAGAGATTGATCGTATCGTTGAACGATTGAAAGAGGAACACAGTGAGCACTTTTCCGCTGCCTACATAACTTGGCGAATATGGGCCGAGTGGCTGCTAAAAAAGAGAGTCGAAGAACATGAACACTACATTAAAAAACCCCCACCAATGAATATAGTCAAACTTTTTAAATCCCCGAATTCATCGGAAAACGCACTAAAATCCCATAAAGAGAATGTTAATATTGCCGTAGATTTGACCATGGGTCATGAAGCAGATGTTGACCGTTTAATACAAAGATATGAAACCGTAATGGCCTCGACTAGAGCTAAATTAAGAACGGAAGAGGTTTTTTTTAATGAACTTTTAGAGTTCAAGAGCAAAATCACTGGCACTAAATCAGCGCTTGAAAGCGTTGACCGTTCACTTTCAGTGGCTGAAAATCCAGTAAGTTTGGATTATTATGAGAAAATCTCCAATCAAGAAGATATTGATCACGTAGAGGATGAAGAGATAATTTAATTTATTTTATATGAACGTTTCTGTGATGAAGTTCGACGTTTGATTGAATTTCTAAATGAAATTCACTTTTCTATTCATGATCTTAGAAAGATTACAAAAATTGATGTAATAATAAGATATATTGTTTAATATAAATATGTATTTATGGAATAATTTAAAAAAAACAAAAAATTGATGAATAAATATTCTTAACTTAACATTTTATTGCCTTTTTTCATAATCATTGTAAATTATTTACAATATGTGATATTATCTCATGATAATCATTCACATTATTAAGATTCTCAAAAAATTACACTAAGTTAAGTTTTAATTACAGATGTTAAAAGTTACAAATAAAAAGTTATAATAATACAAGAAAGAGTTAATATTTAAATAAGAGTATGTTGTTAGAGTAAAAAGTTACTAAGAATTTCTCGGATTGTACGAAATTGAAGGATCAAAAACTCCATTAGGTAAATATCCACACTTTCTGAATATTTTCCGCATATTTCGTTGAGCAAAAGTGTTGACAGTTTCAGCTATAAGCTCTTCTAATCGTTGAGTTGTATTTTCCTTATAATTCTTGCTCAAAAAGCGCTTCATATGGGCAAAGACAACCTCTATAGGCATATAAAAGGGACAATACGGTGGTAAAAATAGAACTTTGATGCCCAAAGATCTTAAATACGAAACCAGATACTCATCTCGATGGATTGCAGCACCATCCATTATGAAGACAGAATGCTTTCCTGGGAATGTTTTCACTTCCGAGTCTTTATCCAAAGCAAATTTTCTGATGAAAAACGCAAACTTTTTTCTGTCAAAAGTTCCATTTGTACTGTAACAATTAATGATGCCATCACAACTGAGAAAGCACAAAGCTGACACTCTTGCTTTCCGTTTGAATTCTCCGTGGAATATTAAAGACTCTCCTATAATACCATATCCGTTCTTTCTAAGAATCCCCTTATTATCAAAGTTCACTTCATCAAGAAAGACCAAAGAGTCGTACATCCATTGAATGCTATTCAATTCAAAAGTAAAACGTGAAATTTCACTGATTGAGATGTTAATCGCACGTCGCTCAAGTCTTTTCCATGTCATTCCATTTTCTTTAAGAATGATTGCAATCGATGATGAAGAAATTTTTCGATGATGTTTTGCATAAAATTCTTCAGCTGCTTCATTCAATGTCAAAATTGGCTTTTTAAGATATAACGACACTAGCCATTCTCTTTGTTTATCATCAAACTTCAAAAAAACACGTTCTCTCTGTTTTCTTGTAATCATCTCGCCATTTTCATACTTTTTTATCCATCGGTAGATCGTTGTTTCGTGTTTACCATAAATTTCAGACAACATTTTTATGCTATACTTCAAAAAATAAAACCCGTACAGGCAATGGAAAATTGTATTCGATGATGCTTGTTTATTATGAACATTATCATAAATTAATGACATTTTTTTCTTTTATTTTGATTAATAATTTATTTTCGCAGTTATTTTTCAATAAATTAATAGTTCATTCGAATATTTACGATATTTGTTTTTTTCTTATTTTTTTTTTACATTACAAAAATTTGTTTGTGATTATGAGTTTTTACAGGTATTTTATTGATCTCTAATAAAATCGGTAAATAATTGTCTTTTTTAAATCAATAAAGTTTAATTTTTTTTTCGTTGTGTTTTTTTTCATAATTTAATTTTTCAATAATATTCTTCACTTTTCTTTTTGGCTTGCTTTCTTATTTACTTTTTACGTTTGTTTACATTTTATGTTTGTTTACTTTTTTTAACGGTCATTTATGTCACGCGCGTTATAAATAAATGTCATTCTCGATCCATAGTTGAATTTGGGTTTTTGCATTTAACTCCGTAAAAATAATAATATATTAGATTTACAAAAACAATTGATAATCATAAAAATGACAAAGACATTTTTATAAAAAAATTAGTGTTCTCAATATGTGACATATAAAATTCCATGCATTTACATGCATGCTTTATGTCGACATACATGTTAAAATGTACTGCATGTAAAAAAAACACAAGGATTTCTAAAACCTAACTCAAAAGAACTGATCATTTGGCAATCAGAATGTTTTTATCTCTTCATCTTGTAATCAGAATAATTTTTTATCTCTCTATTTCTTTCATACAGAAATGCGGAGCTGCGAAGCAGCGGAGCATTTTTAATCAGAATGATTTGTTATCTCTCTATGCTTTTCATACAGAAATGCGGAGCTGCGAAGCAGCGGAGCATTTGTAATCAGAATGATTTTTTATCTCTCTATGCTTTTCATACAGAAATGCGAAGCTACGAAGCAGCGGAGCTTTTTACCTCGAATGTTTTTTTTTATCTCTTCATACCTTTTCATACAGAAATGCGGAGCTGCGAAGCAGCGGAGCATTTGTAATCAGAATGATTTTTTATCTCTCTATGCTTTTCATACAGAAATGCGGAGCTGCGAAGCAGCGGAGCATTTGTAATCAGAATGATTTTTTATCTCTCTATGCTTTTCATACAGAAATGCGGAGCTAGGAAGCAACGGAGCATTTAACATCAAAATGTTTTAAGTTTAATGAAATAATTTTTTTTAAAAAACATTCTGATTACAAATGCTCCACTGCTTCGCAGCTCCGCATTTCTGTATGAAGAGCATAGAGAGATAAAAAATCATTCTGATTACAAATGCTCCGCTGCTTCGCAGCTCCGCATTTCTGTATGAAAAACATAGAGAGATAAAAAATTATTCTGATTACAAATGCTCCGCTAATTCGCAGCTCTGCATTTCGGTATAAAAATGTTAGAGAGCGAGAAAAAAAATCATTTTTTTTAAACTTTAATTATTTTGATAAAAAGGTATAAAAGATTATGAGAAACAGAGAGACATATTAAAAGTTCTACTGACACATCAAATTGATGCAACCAATTTATTTTATATGAAAAGTGAATCGAATTTTGATGTGAATCAACTAATTTTTAAATAAACTATTGGAAAATCGATGGATCAAGCCTTTTCAAAAATATATACTACCTTAATCTACAACTACTACAAAAATTAAGATCATAAATAAAATATAAACTATTACGGATAAGGGGCCCATCATATGTATTCCCGGGGCCCAAGAGAACTATCATCGGCCCTGTATATAAATACACACTTTTCAACATAATTCCCAATAAATACGATAAATATTGTGAGTGTGTGTGTTTTCCACTCATAAATAAATTTAGTCAATTTTCATGTTCACGTATATGAAAATAATAGCTTTGTACCAATAAGGCAAATTGAAGAGTGTATAATTTAGACATTAATAACTATGTGTTTGATAATTCATGCGATTTATTACCGTGTTTTACACACATATATAAATATAAATAACGTCACGCTTTTAATGTGTCCTTTCGTCGAGCACTAATTCATGCATGAAATGCGTTGTTGATGATGCAAAATGACGTCGTCGTCCATCCTGTTGTCGCTGAATAAATGTAAAAGAAAATCAATACATATTATGATCAATCACAATGAATAATTTATTCATTTTTATTTCTGATCAAATTCAAGCGATTATTTTATTTTTTGTATATTTCAATCAGGAAGAAAACAATAAAATGTTTATTCTTTTACACATACTTGAAATTTTCAAACAAAACTAATATAAAATCAAATAAAAAAAATTAATTTCAATGATTTTTCATGACATCAAGAATTTTTCTCTTAAATAACTGCCCTGTTCAATGAATGTCATTTCAACATTATTATTATTATAATATTAAATTTTATCCAAGAGAAAAGTAGCTTACACACAAACATAACATCGGTTAGTATTTTTTAATTAAAAAATTGCTTCAGGAAAATATTTATTTGATGTTTTTTGTGTGAGTGAGTGTGTGTTTTTTTCACATAAATTCTCCTTTTGAACTCACATGTTTAATATTTCATTATGATTATTTCGATTCATATTCATATGCATTTAAAAAAACAGTGAGTATAATGAGAATTTATTATGTTTATTCAACTTTTTGGTACCCTTAAGGGTATTATTAATAACATTATTATTAAAAATGTATATTTTTAACGATAATATTGCCATTCTTTTATTTTTTTTTTATTTTAATAATTAACAAAGAATATAATTATAAATTATATTTATTATCGTTTTCCTATACAATAATAATTTATAATATTTTTCCATTTAAAAATATAAAAAAAAGATCATAACATAAAAAAATTGTAATAAAACACAATCAACCACAAAGAAACGAGTTAACAACATTATTATTATTATTATAAATTATGATGCAAAAACAAACATTATCACAATTCATATTTTATCCATTATCAGTTCAAAAAAAAAAAACGAATAATAATACAACATTTATCGGAATAACACCCTTTAGTGATACAACTTCATACAAGTTGGAACAAATTTTTCTGCAATTAATTAAAAATTTATTACCCTGGCACACAATTCAAATATAAAAGCCATTACTATTATTTGCGTTTAACTGTGAACAAAAAAAAATAAAAATTGTTTTGTGGCACACATGCACTTATACAATCATATTGTATGATTTTTTATTATTATTATTATTATTATTTTTTTCATATAATTGAGAATTTTTTTAAACTGTCTTTGTCTTTTCATTGTATATTAATATTTTTTTTAAAAATTTAACATATCTTGCTTTATTAAATTACAATAAAAATATTATTTTTTTTAATATAAATAATGGAGCTGACTGGTTATTTACACCTTTTACACACTTATTGAGCTTTTTCAATACATTTTTTTAACCATTTATGAAATATTTTTTGAAGCTCACCTTTTAATGTAATTTTCTTTCATTTTAATGGCTAAAATAAAAAATACCAACCATTTTTTTATTATATTGTTATA
Organism: Culicoides sonorensis; assembly: GCA_900002565.1. Classification (NCBI taxonomy): domain Eukaryota; kingdom Metazoa; phylum Arthropoda; class Insecta; order Diptera; family Ceratopogonidae; genus Culicoides; species Culicoides sonorensis. The sequence continues at coordinate 11,059 of LN483507.1, read as the reverse complement.
ATTTCAGTTAGCTGAAGATGAATGGTTGGCCCCAAGCTTATTGGTGTAGCTCCCTTGATGGCCACCACTGTGCGGCTGTGTGCCACAATCAGCCACATCACAGCATACCCACATACAACAACAAACTCCACAAAAATGAGATTGGCTCATTTGCGATTGTTGAAAATTTATATTAAAATTAAAAAAATACAACAAAAGGATATAATAAAAATATTTATTAGTTTATTGAACCAAAGAAGCAAATTAAAAAAAAAAGTAAAAAAAAATGATATTGATAAAAAAAAATGCAAAAAAAATAAAAAAAATACAAAAAAAAATAATATAATATTATTTTAATTAAAAAAAAGGACAAGCGCGGTAGAAGATTTATAGTGTGTGTAAATGAATAAAAAAAAATTAGTTATAACTTAAAATGAAATAAAAAAAAAACACAAAAGAGGATCAGCTTTCAATGAAAAAAAAAAAAATTATATTAAATTAAGATGTGACACACATACAATTATTATTATTATGTTTTTTTGTTTTTTTTGTTTGTTTATTATTAATATGCAATATAACAAAAAATATTATATTCATACTAGGATGTGACATTATTTACACAAACATACAAACACACATAACGATTAAACATTAAAATAAAAAAATATTATTATTATTAATTTAAACAATAACATAAAAAATTAAAGGTAATACTTATTAATGAGGAACAGTTGCTTTTCATGATTATAATTATATATAATAATGATTATTATTATTATTATTATTGTAAAATTAAAAATATACATATATAAAATATATATATAAATTAATATAATAATAAATATTAATAAAAGTAAAAATATTTATATGAAATAAAAAAAACATATTTTTGTACATAAATCAGTATTATTTTAAGAAGAACAATCGTGGATCTAAAGGAATCGATATATGTATAAATTGATTAAGAAAAATTTATATATAATGATATGATAAAAGTTACATAACATTGTTTAGAACAATTTTTTTGTAAAACGGTTAAAATGGACCCTATATAAGAAAATGAAAAAAATATTCAAATATTTCAGTTTTTTTGTAAGTTTTATTATTATTATTTTTAATTTTTCTTATTTTTTTGAATTTTTATTTATTTATTTACTAGAATCATTGATTGGAATTCAAGGCGAGTTACCAATGACTTTAGTATTCACACGCATCATCAACAGGTATTTATTTTATATTTATTGAAAATCAAGAGGTGTTGACTCCAAATAATAATCATGAAAATAATATATAATATTGACTTGCTCACTAAATTATTCACGAATTAAATTTAATTGTAATTGTCGATTGCGTGTTTACTTATTTGTTTAATATTATTGTTTTGTATAAGTGGCTTTCCATTCAAAAGTGAGTACGAATCACAAGTGACAATCTGAGTACACACGCCTCTGGTCCATCAAAAATATGAAACTTTTGTTCTACGAACATTTTTGTAGCTGTCCTAAAAACAGAAAAACAAGTAGGAAATGAAACTGGGTAAGGGAGCGAAGGTGAAGTAAGGGAGAAGTCAGTCAGGAATAAAACGTAAAGAATTACACTACAAAACATTATTTTAAAATTAATAAAAGCAAATTATTACTCAATGTTTAATAAAAAAAAACACTTTTCTTAAGTGTTAAGAGGTAAGAAATTTCCTATTTGAGTTGAAAATTAAAAGTAAATAAAAAGTTTTTTCTCTAAACTTTCATCTACAACTTTCAAGAACAAATATTAAACTTATTTCATACATATCCCTGTCGTTTTTGCACTTTTAAAATTGAAGAATAAAAAAAATTGAAACCCTTGTTTTCCGGTTTTTAGGGCAGATACAAAAATTTTCGTAGAACAAAAAATTTCTTATTTTTTGATGGATCATGGATCATTGACAAAAAGATAGAAAATAAAAAAAACTTGTGATCCGTACTCACTTTAGAATTAAAAGCCACATAATTGAATTGTAAAGACAAATTCAGTGAATTTTCTTACTTGAGATGTAGTTAAGTATAAAATACTTTTATTTTCGTGAGTCAATACAAAACAATTATGATATTATGATGACCGAAATACTTATAAAAAGTTAATTTTCATTTAATTCTTGTTTGAATTTCCTTTGTTTAATTGATATTTTTTTTCTTACATTTTGAGATAAAATCGGAATTAACTTCATGACATATATTATATGTATATGCGATAGTACACATGATCATAATATTGAAAAAAAAAACAAAATATAGTGATAATTATACATAAACCTATATTTACATAAACACATATACATAGCAAATATTATATATATATATATACATAGATTTTTAATAGGAAAAGGAATAATCATGATATTATGTATATTTTAAGTATAATTAAATAAGTTATAGTACTAAAATTATTATTATTATTATAATTATTGTGTATAAGTTATTAACATACATATATATTTATAAATAAATATATACAATATACCGTTAGATACGTTGTTGTTGTAAAGATAAAAAAGTAAAATTAAAAAACACAGAAGACATTTATGGGAAAATTATAAAAAAATACAATGAAAAAACAAAATATTATACATTAATATATAGTTAAATTAAAAATAAACATTAATATAACATATAAACATTAAACATAATTTAAGTAATAATTATTATATAAATGAATATAAAGTTATTATTAAACATTAACATTAACGAACACCATACACAAAAATATTATTATTATTATAACATAAAACACATGATTTGAAAAACATAGAACATTGACAGACATACACATTAACATACATTTATTATCATAGGAGTATATTTATAATTGAATATTGAATTAATAATAAAAAAAAAACATATTAAACTTATCAATTCATATATTTATATACATTTATGATTATTGTTGAATATTATTATTACATTATTATTATTATTAATATTATTATAATATAATAAAAACAAGGAAAAACTTAATAATATGAATTAATGTATATCATTATTGTATTTGTGTATCGTATATTATGCATGTTTAATGGGTATAAACAACATTAAATGCAATTATATTTGTGTTACTAAAGTAAATAATATAAAATCTGTTTGTTTATACATGTTACATAAAAAACATACATGTTTGAAACACTTTAAATGCAATCCTTTTAATTTTTTTTAATTTTTTTTTATTAAAAATTGATTAATATCATATAAGAAAGTTACCAAAATGTTTATACAATGGGTTATTGTATTTTCATTGCTTTAGATGACAACAAAATTATTATTTTTTTTATAATTGAAATATTTTTTGTTTTGTTTAAATTATTTACAAATTGCACACTTATCAATGTTAGAAAATATTTTTAGCAGCTTAATCATCATTATATCACAATAATTAATTGAAATTTTCCTTTAAACAGGACATTGAAATTTATATAAAATATTGAATAAATAGAAAATTAAACAAAAGTGTTAGTTTTTAATGGTTAAACATATATTAAGTGGTTGTGAATAACCTGTTTAAATGAGAAAAAACAACAAAATTAATATTAATTGGACAAGATAATTAACCAAAATATGATTTCATATTAACTGGCTTGTTATTTTTAAGAAAGAATAAATAAAATTAAATTAAAAATTATATATGATGATGATGACGATTACACAAAATTATACACAGCAGAAATAAGGTCCAAAATAACTTATGTTCTACAAATATCTTTAAAAATTATAGTAAATGAAATTAAGAAAAAAATTAGTCATGAAAAAAAAACAATCAACGATGCTAAATATAGTATAATTATTAGTAATGAAGGTTAAAATAACATCAAGTTAATGAAAAAATTTAAATATATGCTTTAGTCAATGTTTATGACAACATTTACCGTGACTTTATATATATAAATTTTTAATTTAGCGTAGCTTAAACCTTCGTATACATACATACACCTCGTACAAGTTTTAGTAGTAATAAAATAGTACTAAATTTTATGTTGTGTGGATGTATACGACGATTTAGCTACACTAAGTTAAGAATTTATCTATATAAAGTACCCGTTAATGGATGTTCTTGATAAAATATGAAAAAATGCTTCTTGTTGTAAAAAAAAGGTAAACTGACTTAGAAAATACATGTCTGTCTCATTAGTGTAGTGGCTAAGTCATAGGCTTCTCAACTAGATGGTCATGGATTCGATTCACATGGACTGACTCAGAAAGTTGTTCTCTCCAAACAATAAAAAAATTTCGGAAAACGATATTGGAACAACCTCATAACAAATGGTTTAACAATCGGATTATGAAGTCTTAACAGATCTCCGCACCAGAAAATTGGACTCAACTTGCACAAAAAGGAGAATATCCAACAATAATGAATAAGTCGATGAAGTGGACCTGGATTGTAGTGTTAAGTTGTAAAAGTTACTCGAATTGCCTCAGACTATAATTGAGATAGTTCCAAAAGAAAACAAGTGAAAAAAAATATAGAATAAAAACTAAGGTCCAATGATTTGATAAAGTGGCCAAGGTGAGTAATGTCATCTCATAATCATCATTACAGAGCTTTCCAATCAAGCGCTATGTTAATTACAATTTGTACTATCATCTGAGCCTATCAACTGGGTAAGCAGATAAAACTTGACAGTTTATTTTGTATAGATACACATACGGAAACTTCAAAACTTCTGTACGCAAATAGAGATTATCAAACTTTCACCTGCGTACCTAGTAAAGTTTTTACTGAGCACCCCTGATAAATCCCAGGAAGACTGTTATGTATTCTTAGTTATACTTGAGCACATTTGGATCTCGAAAAACATAAACTATCTTTCATGCCCGGGACTGGATTCGAGTTTCCTTCGCAAGATACTTTTAGTCAAGCAAATCGGCAGTTCGATTCTCACTTCGGCCATGACACTTTTCAATCTCTAATGTACCTTTTTCTGGCTACTCGATTTAAGCTAAAAGCCAGATAAAGGTGGCGACTGCTTGGAATGACAGGATAAATCCTACGGCCCTCTGATGATTAGCCGCCCTGGAACCTGAAACTTCACATACATAATACTTCTGGAAAGAGTTAAACAAAGTAAGGAAAAGTGTGGCTAAAGGTAATCAAAGGTTTTAAAGTTTTTAAAAAGAGCAAGGAGTTCTCATAGTCCTATGCTTAAGACAATAGACTATCATATCAGTGGCGTCGGTTCTAATCCGATAAACTGCTAAATTATTTCCACTCAATTGTGTCTTTTTCGGACTAAATAACTATTCTATTAAAGCAAAGTAATTATTCTGGCTCGATTAAGATGCGACTGCTTGATGATGACAGTATAAAAGCTCAGGTCCAACCTTAGGATAAGGCTGCAAGTTTGTCATTTACTACGGTGGAAATACAATGAACACAATAGGATCCTTTAAAATCGCGTTGGAGTCATGTAGGCCCTTCCTTACCCTAAAAGAAAAAAGTGACGAATTATATCAAAGTAACTGGCAAGCAAACGACATAGAAACATCGATAAATGTCGCTATATTATCAAGCAATTTTTTTCATATTTTACCTTGAATCAATTAATGCAACTATTGTATGATGATGCAAAATCACAACAACAAATTTTAATATGAAAATTGTCTATTCAGAACTTAGCATTTTTTTTATTATTATTTATTTTCTTTAATTTGAACAAATACGTATGCAATCGTTCAATTGCTTTTAATATCATTTTCATATTTTTTGTTTTATATACAGTTGAACGTATTTGTAAATAAATAAAATATAAAAATAAATTAATAACACATATATATATAGTAATTAATGATAAAAGAAAACCCATTGTATGTAGTAATGGTAGTGTTATATAGCAAAAATTGATACGGATAAAAATTTTATACAAAAAAAAGTGAAGCAAAAACAAAAATAACCCAAAAAAAGATGTTTTACCATGCTTGAGTTACTTTTGCAAGCAAAAAATTGATATTAGGAATTATATTTAAATATAGTTAAGGAACACCCTCTAAAATAAAAATAAAAAATCTAAACCAAACTGAAACCCTTAGAAAATATTAAATATAAATATTAAAAAAAAGATAATTAAATAAAAAATAAACAAACGAAACAAATATTGTTATGAATTATGAAAAGAAAAAAAAAATTAAAAAAAAATTTATGATAAAAAACAGAAAATGAATAAAAAATATATATATTATTATAATATTATTATTATATATGATGACATATGCATATTTTTAAGATAAATCTAGGATGAAAACTAGAATATGTTTACACAATATAATGTTTAAGACAAAAAAAACTGCACACTAAATATAGAAAAAAATATAGACACCATATATATTTTAGCGTTTAGTGTTAAAGTAAAATGAAATATATATAAAAAAAAAACATAACCTAATCATAATATTAAATTGAAATAGATATTAATAATAATATGAAATAAAAATATTTTAGTGATAAATTATAAAATAAAATAAAATTAGCAAAAAAAAGTAAAATATTTTAGGCAAAAATAATCGTTATTATGTTTAGATATTAATTTATTATAATAATAAAAAACATTGAACATCTACACATATTTATACACACATATGATGTTATAAAATTTTAATTATTATTCGGCCTATATTATTATTATAATTATTATTTTATGTTATTTCTTACTCGTACAAGAAGTTTGTTATAAAATAAAATAATCATCATTAAAATTCATATCAAGATGTCACAATATTTTTTTTTTTAAGTTTAAATATAATAATAATTTATTAACATTATTAAAAAAAAAAACATACACATTAAAACACATCCTAGTTTTATTATAAACTTAAATATAAATGTATGTAACGGTAACAACATACACACATACAAAAAATACACACACACTTAAATTTATAGGAAAAGAAAAACTAATAAAAAAATATGAGAATATAAAAATAAAATTAAAACATAAGACAACGTAGTATATCTTAAGACAGTTGATACAATATGTATGGTATATTAATATAATAATAATAATTATATACATGAATTAAGTAATGCGGCACCCAATATTGTTAAAATGTTAATGATAGATAATATTATTGAAAAAAAAATAATCATAACGAATGGGAGAAGATTATAGTTGCTAGGAAGTGTTCTTTTTGTGGAACATTCATAAATAAAGAGACAAAAATAAAGATGCTATATATATATATATACATTATATAGAAAAATTATACAAAGAAAAAGAAGAAACACAAGCATTGCACTTATATAAAACATATAGATGTAGTCAGCACAGATATTAAATAAAATATTAAAAAAAAAATATTTGCAGAAAAGTAAAAAGAAAATAATCATGAAAGGCATTGCAAACAAATACAATATACACATATTGATATACAATATGATACATTTAGGAGTTAAAGAAATATTAGACTGTAAAACAAAACAAAAAATTGTAACAGTAAACATTAATTTTTAAAATTACAAATAACACACATACACAAGATAATCCTTAAATTATGAAGAAAAAATATTTGAACATGCCCAAACATTACCAAAATATAAAAAAAATTAAATTAAATTTAAACACACCTTAATCAAAAAAACAAAAAATATATTAAAATTAACACAGACACATACAAAACAGATAATCCAACAATGAAATAAAAAATAAATAACATTAAAATAAAAATATATACATATTATACATAGAACTAAAAAATAAAATAAATATGATTATAATTTATAATAATAATAAACCTAAAACATAAACCAAAATAAATAAAATAAAATACAAAAAAAGATACAGTAGGTGATGTTTCTTATATGAATATAAATAAATTATTACAACATCAAACAAAATAAATAATAATAGTAAATAAAACATGAGCATGAGTCAATTTATTATTAATTATTAATTTTAATCCTGACTTATAAATTATATTAACATTTTATTGAAATGAAATTATTTATTAATTAAAACATTTAATGTTGAAAGCCAAAATAATGCAACATCAAATCACATGAATGAATGACACAATGAAAAGTTAATACAATTTATAAAAAAAACTGATTATTTCTTGCTCCTTAAAACCAAAAATTTAATAATTTTAAAACCACTTAAATAAAAAAATGGCATGTTAACATTAAAAATATAATTTTCAAAGAAAAAAAAAACTTAAAAGCAACTTCTAATCAAATACAAAACAGGCAATATACAAGCAAGAAGAAATTATTATAAAATGAAAAAATATGTACAACTTAAATAAAAAAAATAATAACATAAAACAATTGAAATATAAATAAATTAAAAATTGAATTAAAAAAATAATGATATATTGCCAAAAAAGAACATGAATATTTTAATTATGAGATGCAAGTCAATCAAAAAAAAAACATAAATAAATGCCCGTTACTTTTCGAGGAAAATTTTTTTAATAATCATAATTATTATATTGATGATTGAATCAAAAAAAAAACAAAACCAAAAGTTGACATTTTATTAAAAAAAAAAGAAAAAAAACGATTTAAAAATCAAAAATTTAAGCAACTAAAATATTGAAAAAAAACAAGGCCATATTTACTATTATTATTATATTATTATATGCTGAAAATATATATATATATATTATATATATATATAATTATATGTATTACAATGAAAATGAAAAACAAAAAAAAATGATTATCAAATAAACAATGGTGAAAGTAAGTATTATAAAAAAAAAGTCAAATGTGTTTTAATTATTAAATTGTATTGCATTACATTTTTCATGAATTTAACAGGTAAGATGATTTTTTTTAAATATTAGAATGGAAATAATAAAAATTGATTATTTTCTGAGAAGTATTTACTTACTTAGCTGGCTATACAACCAATTACTTAGTCAAAGCCTGTTGAAGGATCTGCTTTCCAATGCTCTCTATCTTGCGCTACCTGTTGTCAGTTTTGCACTCTTAACGTCCTCAGATCCTAGTGGACGTTGTTGATTCACCTTGCTTTAGGTCACCCAACACCTCGACTGCCGTCTGAATCATTTTGAGTTTTAATTTTAATGACGATCATGTAGTACAAATTTCAAAACCCGTTTTCTTTTCGGATTCGTTTGTAGGCAGACCAAAGAATTCTCTGATCCAATAGTCCTTTTGACTCTCTATTTTAGGAGAACCACCACTGTTATGTTTGGGTACGATATTTTGACGAATAAGGTGAAATGCCCGGATCTTCTGGAGAAGCTAACTTCAAATTGCCCTGTGGTGCGTACCAGACAAGCGCGGATGTTTGATAGAAACGATTCCAGAACAAACTATCTGTCAAATGAACCAGTGTATCATATTTTAAAAGAATTTATTTTAATTAGCTATAAGTTTGATTTTAATGTTAATAGATGTAGTTTCTAGAATAGTTTAAGATGTAATTAGATTTAACACTCTAATTGATTGAATTACGCCAAGGGGTAACACTTGTTGTGTTTGAGAATAAATGTAATGAAATGAAAGGCTGCTGGGGCTCGGTCATTCGTACTAAATACCTACCTAAATACTTTACCATTGCTACAATGTTTGTTTCCACGTATTCATGTTCAAAATTGTATCTACGTCTCCATCTTCCGTCCTCCAGTTTAGCACCGCATATAGTACGCAGTACTTTGTGCTCGAACGAAGTAGCAGTTGTTCATCGCTCTTGGTGGTTGGCCAAGTTTCTACTACTGACCTTATACATGTCTTCTAGATTATAAACTTGGTCCATTTAGTCCATAGAAGCATTTATTAGTCGCCATGATTATTCTCTTGATTTTGACTGAGGAATATCAGCCCGTATCCGCGCTCCTAGGTAGACAAACTGGTGAATTTCAAATTGTTGCTCTTCAATCCTAACAAAGTTTGTCTCTTGTTTGGGAACTGCAGCATCGATGGTCTTCATGTACTTGGTTTTGCACTTGTTTCTGAGAAGAGTGCTGCAATTAATATTTGAATTTCTTAAACTGTAAGTTGAAAACGCCTCACCAACAACCCCTCAGAATAAGCATGGACTTCAAGAATGTCCATATCAGTCGATTTTTTTTAGAAATTAACAGGAAATGTGATAAAAATATCATTCATCAAACGTTCTGTAAGCGTCAATCAAACATCTTCGTCTATGAACCAAATCACTTTGTACTGCAGAGCGTTTTCAACTTACAATGTAAGTAAGGAATTCCGCGGAAAAATTTTAAAGTAAAATTTATTCACTTTCGTACAAAATCTGACAAGACTATGTCATACCATCATGTTTGTTTTGCGCTACAAATTCTAAATTATTTATTTGGATGCCTTAAATTAAAGCCTTAAAGCACACTTTATCAGGGAAAATTCAAATTGACACTGAAATTTGAAGCTTGATTTGAAGTTCTTCAAAACAAACTCACAATTTTCCATAGAAAAGTTTTGGGATTTTTGAAGCCCACAAAGATCAATATGATCCGAAATCCTTAGATTAGTGACTAATTTTTTCTTCTAATAACTGCTTAAATTAATTTCCAATAAAAACGTTCAAATTCTATTACCGTTTCGCTAATTTTTGTCTCTCATCTTACTCCCCTCTATTTGCAATATAAATTATTCATGGAAATAAAATTCAAATTCATCAATTCTGGTTTTGGGTGCTTCGTTTATTATTTTTTCCTACTTTTATCAAAAAAGCATATGATATAGGTAAGACTCGTATAATATACGTCAAAAAATTAACTTATGATACAATCAATATCCATTTTTAATGGAGATACGTTTTACGTAAAAATGATGTAAGACAGTTTGAAGAATAATATTGTTTTTAATACAAAATTTTGTAGCTCTGAAAATTAAAGATAAATATTTGTGTTATCAAAAATGAAATTTATACGAAAAATATTTTTCAGTTCATGGCTTCTATGAATTTTAGGTAATAAACGGAATTGAATGTGCGTGAATAAATTTATATAAAATATGAGAGTTTTTCAATGATTAAATGGAATATTTTTAACATTATACTATGAAAATAATGAATAATAATTTTAAAAAAATTAAATGAAATGATATAAATATCATAAAAAACACAATTAAAGTG